>CM076576.1:623206610-623449681 GCA_034641835.2 Pinus albicaulis | reverse complement strand
AGGTAGTTATAGCTCAAAAAATAAAAGGTGTTGTTGCTCCTAAAGACAGCCTAGAGTTGTGATAGACCAGTGCCTAGGACATATTATATAGCAAGGAGCATATGGTATGACAGAGGGAGTCATCAATAAAAATCTCTCATGCTATCTCTTGTAAAACAAGGAATAATTAATCTGAATGGGACCAAGACCTTCAGAAACTGAAACTGAGAAAGGAATACTGCAGAGGCAACATGAAAAACTCCAATACAAAAGCAACAGACAATTCAGAGACATCTTACTGCAAAGAGGGTCGATTCAGAAATACCTCACAGAAATAAGTTATCAGAAGGTGTATGTAGCAAAAGAAATATTTAGAGAATATTATTTTTCATTGAGCTGATATCCAGATACGCAACACCACCATGCATGGGCTTACCAATCTAAGAATCCATACATGACGATAGCGTTTTTAAAACACCCTCCCAAAGAAACTAATATAGCATAAATACGGTTTAGATGAATAGTGGAACATAATATCATGCATGATCCATATTTAAAGTGCTTGACTAATCTGAGTATGGGTATCAACTAGGATAAATCCATACCAAAAATCAGTGAGCCACTCACATTCCAAAACATGATACAGGAAAGATGGATGAAATGAAATGATCTATTTAAATAACACATAAGAGAAAGTTACAAACTGTGAAATACCAAAGACCAGAATCCTCTTTAACGGATGGAACTCCTCCTCACTGAGACCCTATGGGCTCTGAGCCTTCATACAAGAGTTCTATAATATGCATACAAAAAAGCCTTTCACTGCATAATTTTTTGATAAAATCTGGAACCCTGAATTATCTGTTCTTCGGGATCCTTATAGGAGAGAAAGAAAGCTCGAAAAAGGAGTGGGTGATGATCATTTAATTTGCCTAATTAAAACAAGATGGATGAAACGTGCACGCCCATAGTTTTTGATGACTTTGTAGCACTGTATGTACCTTGCTTCCTGAAATAAATGCATTGGGTGAAATTCTCTTCAGGAACACGGTAGAGAAATAAAAACCTTATGGGCAGTCCGTCCTTTCCTGGAGTGAAAATTCTGCTGAAATAAAAATTTGAGGGTATCGTTTTCTGTGAATGGTACCCTTTGCCTTCTAAACCCTGAATTACGGCTAAAAATCTTCAATTCTGAGCATTGAATTCCTCGATCATTCATTGATATTTCTCTGCCACTCCATTAATGTCTCCATCTGTGCAATCTATGCTTTGAATGAATTTGGAGGGTTTGATAAGTTTTAAACCTGCCTCTTTAATGGAGATCTTGTCGACATACCTTCTCGGGCCTTTCTCCATAATTCCATCCTCTGAAAAATGGTCCTTTGATGTGTCCTCCGTCACTGCAACAGAGAATGAATCATGGTGGTTTTCCGCCACTGTAACCCTGCAAAACCCAGAAAATCGTTATGAAAACTATGCGTGGGGATGTTGAATGCGGCGGGGTGATGAGAATGGTCGTGAAGTTTGGCGAAACGGTGGGAAAATACAAGGTGGTGGCGAAAAAAATGCAGTGGAATGATGGTGGGCGGACTGTCGAAAGTTTTTAGTGTAAAACAATGAAATTTGATTAATGAATGGAAAATATAGAGGGCAGAGGAAGAGATGCGACAAACACGTGGAGAGGGTGACGTGGCGGTACGGATTCAACTGACGAGGAGGTAAGGGATCTGGACCGTTCGATCTCAAGACGAGATCGATGGCTGAAAATGCGTCAGAGGGTGATGGACCGTGGGCCAGGGGTACAGTTTCCCCATGTTAACTTCCGCGCAGCTTCGAGGAGCAATCGTCGTCGAATGGGCTGCTCTAGATCGGACGGCTTACGCGCATATCGTGCCACATCCGCTGCAAACTATAACGCGCATTGAGTAGGCGGTTTTGAAATGGTGCGCGAGACATGCATCGCACGATGTATGGAATCGCTCCGAAAAATAAAATACCGCCCCATGCCCAACAGCAGTGCGATAGAAACTGGGCAGTTTTGAATAGTGTTTACAGGCGTGGGGACCACAAGGGCAGATGGGCTACGAACCATTGATTTATGGTTTGATCGGACAGAGGACAGATGATCGGAGCGGTAAACGGGGTGGGCCACGGGCGTGATGAAGACTTGCGAACGCCGTCAGATCTGTGCAGATCGATGTTTATAAACGCGCCCGATATCCCGATGTGATAAGCGCCTTCGAGGTTAGCGCTCGGTCTCGGCTTTCTGTCACGTGGAGGAAAAGGTGCAGGGGCTAGGCCTTATATATTTTCAAATGCGGGTTTTAGGCCTTTCATAATGTAGCTTGGGGGTAAGGAATGGCAACGATAGGTAGAAAAATGATTTCTTAGGGTAGAAAGAGGGGGTTTGAAAGGTTTAGGCGGGATTACTGGCCAAAAATTTAATAGAGGGATGACATGATCAACATTGGCTCCACTTGGGGATGACACGTTCATCCCTGGGCGTGTCGAGAACTTCGCAGACCATCTGATAATCTTCTATGCAGACCTTGCTCTTCAGCACTTCTGCTTTTCATCTTCTATCAGAATAGCATTCTGATTTTCCATTACTGCAACAGTTCCAGAATTATGTCCTCCAGAGTTCTCTTTGTTCATCAGACACCTCAGCTAATTCTTGTCAGTTTCGAAATCATAAGACCCAATGGTCTTAATTGATGATTCAGTCACCATTTCTTTCCTCAGAAATCCTAAGTTTCATCCAAGACCCAGAAAGTCCTCACTGTCTTCATTCCCTTGTATCTTCACATTCTGCAATCCCCAATTTTGAAATTCAGGTTCTCCCTTTAGAGGAATTTTATGCTGCATTATGCTGATGTCAAAAGTTTTTAGGTCCTGAAATGACCATGCAAACACATATTTGCAAGACTGAAATAATTTGAGGTACAGCTCCATATATTCCTCTGGGACCTTCTTGGATAATCTCACAATTTTTGCACACATGAAAAATAAACCTATTCTACTTCTACCCTTATTACTCCATGAGACCGGATTAAACTGTTGGTCTCACATTTTCTCTACCTAAACTACATCTGCTAGGGTTAAACTTTCTAGTAGATTTCTTCTCTACATTCTAAAACAGAAATTGAAAAATAGCCAAGCCAGGATTCGACTGTCTGGCTTGCTGGACTTTGCAGAAATTAAAACAACTAACTACATGCTCACGGAATGAGCTTTATTGAGTTTTTCCTACCTACCCTACTCTAACTAGAATATTTACAATTCTATCTTACAAACATTATCTTCCAATGTAACCAGTCCATCAAATTATCCCATGACTGGTCTATCTTGCTCAACTCCTTGAGCAAGCTGGATAGGCAGGGCAACTCCCATTCTTTTTGTTCTTCGTCAGCAGCTTCAAAAAATTTTCTTTCTGTCCACAACACGCTGCTCAAAAAGACCTTTGATCCTTCCTTAAATGTTTGTAGGAAATGAGCATAAGGATCATGAAAAGATACCTGGTTATGAATATTTGGCAGGAAAGCTTCAACCAGGATCTCTTCTTCTTCCACTGGATGGAGAAGAAGACTCTCTTGGAGTAGAGTGTCCTCTTCATCTTCTGAACTGGAGGACTCATCGTATATGACAGTGCTGTCCTCTTGGAGCTCTGATATATTCTACTATGACGTGATGAGCTTCGTGAAAAGATCCATGTATTCTTGAGCAGGGGTTTGTTCCTTTGCTTCCTCTTTCTCAAGAGAAGGTTCGTTGTTTTCATCTTGCTCAAGAACTTCTTCTTTTATTTCCTCCTCATCTTCTGAAAGAAAAGGCGGTCGGTGTCCAGTCTCACTGATGATCTGTAGTAGAGAAAAATGAAGATTCAAAGAATCTTCATATGTTATTATACTATCATAGCTCTCCCCATCAGTATCATATATAGGCTGACTGGGTTCAGTGCTTCTTTGGAGTTGCTGGCCCTGGCTTTCCTCCCATGGGTCTACTAATGATGGCTATGTGAACTCGGCTTTTCTTTGGAAACAGTCATCATCAAATATATCATAACTGGGAAAGTCATAATCGTAAGCAAGGTCACCAATCAAACCTATCGGCTTCTCAGCAGGTCTTTCTTCGTCTCGATCCTCAGAGGATTTTTCTGGATCCGAATAATCAAACTCAATAGACTAGTGAGCAAGGGAATCTCTTCTATAAAAGAATTTGGAGGTGGATCGCTGATTTAATATCTGATCAATCTCTTCTTCTGTCAAAAGGGGGTTTTCCCCGTCATCATGGACAGAAGCACAACAATCCTCTTTTTCTTGCATTAGCTGACTGGGAGGCGGGATGTTCTCTTGAGCCTCTTCTTCCACATCAGATTCTGCCTCTTCTATGTGGTCTCTTGTTTCCTCCAAGCAACATTCCCTATTTTCCATTGCTATTAGGCCCTGATACTCTCTAATCAACATAACACAAGATATAGGTAAGCAATCAGGCAGTTCCTGATCGCTTTCCTCCTTATCTTCCTGTTGTAGCCGCTGCCTGAAACCTCCGACCAGATGTTTAACAAAAAGGGGGGGGCCAAATGACAAGCTGAGCCCTTAGAGCCTGTAGTTAATCTCATATCTGTAATGGCTCGTTCCCAAATCATTCTCCTGAGATGTTTGTCAGAGTTTTATGAGCCTGGATACCACATCTCTGATGAACTTATGTATCACTTGTCCCAGTTAAAATTTGATGGTGAAAATGGGGTGTCCATAACCCAACACTGTTCAGATTTTTGTGACTTTGGTGAGTGCTATGAAATTGACGATGAGGGTTTGTTTTGTTTGCTTTTCTTCCTCACCCTCGAAGGTCGCGCTAAGTAATGGTGCTACACTTTGCCAAAATCTTCCATCCATTCATTTGAACAACTCACCAGTGAATTACAACAAGCCTTTCACAGGTATGATTTTCATAACGTTTTACTAAAGATAAATGACATCAGAACGGAACCTCAGGAATCTTTAGATGAGTTCTCTATCAGATTCGTTCATTATTGTTTTGAATTCCCTGAAAAGGATGTCAATTGGAGGTTGTTAAGAGAACAGTTCACATATGTGATTCTCGTTTCCCTTGAACCATTTCAATTAGCAACTCGACCTGAGCCTAGTGTTCCCTATGACAACCCGCAAGTCAACGGTTGTTCTGACTTTGAGTCTTTCACGTACCATGTCGAATATGAACACCCCAGTGGCTCATTATCTCTTTTGGCTCATGAAACCTACCATGAGCCCACTCGATGTCTCCCTGGACTTAGTCCTGAATCTGGTTCACATTCGGATTATGAATCTGGTTCACAGTCGGATTATGAATCTGGTTCATATTCGGATTATGAATTTGGTTCACATTCGGATTATGAATCTAGTTCAGATTCGGATGATGAATCTAGTTCACATTCGGACTATAAATCTAGTTCACATATGGATTATGAATTGACTCCTACCCCGCATAAAGTTGATTCCCTTACAAGGTCTGCCAGATCTTTGTGTCCTTTGAATGCACGTGTTGAAAAGCCTTGTAGGGTTAACGCCCCTGCGACTCAATCTTTTCGTTCACTGTTCCCTAGTTTGTTTCTTGATCCCGCCACACCAATAAATTTGTCTAGACATTCAGAGTTTTCTTATATTGGTATTGGCGAAAATCATAAGCATGCAGGTGGTGTTTCACAATCACAGTCTAAAATCGATGAATCTTTTAAATCTGATCTGTCTCACTCAGAATCTTTAGACAACCATGGGAGTGATTTCCTATCTGGGCAACTTCAAGATGTCTTCGTTATCGATCCATCCCAGTTGGTAAGCCCCAGGGAGCCTAACTTGCTAGGTACCGAACTTGACCAAACCGATGGTTGCAGCGATCACTCCTTATCTGAGAACATATTCAATCATACCGCTGACAATCGTCACTCAAATCTCTTTGATGACCATACGAAGACACCTGAATTCGATGATCCGCTTTGGGAAGATTCAAGTACCCACCAGAAAAATGAAATGCGTCAGCTTTCGCCGAACATTTCTGAAATGACAATTCCCCAGTACCATGCTCCTTCTAGCATTAACGTGTCGAATTCACCCCATCCTAGCAAATCTAGAGAATCCGACATTTTGGATTATCAATCTGTCAGTGCGCAAACATTCGACCAAACTGATACAAAGCCCACTGACATCTTTCAAATCACTACAATGGATGATCACGCCCATTCGCCTGTTAATCTTGCCAAGCAGTCAAAGTTGGAAAGCCCCTTGCTTGAAGGTCTAGAGTTTGTTCAAAGCAGTGAATAATTTCAGGCTCCTTTAAAAGTAGATTTAGATCCCCATACCCTTAACCAAACCCAGGAGCGACCCCGGACTAGGGTTTTCGAAACTAGAATTTCTACGCTTGGATGTGCATGCATCTATAATTCGCCTAGAATTTGTGTATTGTTTCCATTCCATAAAACTGATGGTCCCCAACACCATGATGAGATTGTCGATCAACTCAACCAACCCCATTTGGTGAATGTGCTTGCAAATAGGAATTGGCTCTCCCATCACCCCTTAGATCCAGGGTCGTGCACGAATGATTTTGTGTCATTTATAAATAATGTTGAGTTTCAAGAACAAATTGAGGTATATCAAGATGAGAGTGGGATTCAGCCTGCACAATCTGTGCTGGCATTTTCTTTGGTAGGTATCTATGATCGTCTTACCATTGCACCTGCTCCTCAGGTAAATTTTGTTGCTACTGCACTTTGTTGGATACTGGCTCTGATCTTGATCATTTTTGTCGTTGCAGGATGCAAATTAATGCGGTGGCTGCACTGGAAAACTGATTTTACATAACCTGACCGCATCATTAGTTAAAATAGGGTTTAGGTGTAGGCTAGCTAGGGCCTGCAATAAAATTTTCAGTTTCAAGTTAATTAGGTTTACTTGCAAAATTTTTACTTCATAGTTTAAAAGTGTGTTTGTTGTTTTTGTTTACAATTAATATCTTAGAAAACATCATGTTACAAGTATTTTCTTTCAGTTGCTTGTTGTTGCATAAATAATCATTGCTTGTATTGCGCCTCTTTGCCACCTACAACTAGTTGATCGTTCTCGCACATGGCATTGCATTGCATCCTGACCCTCACCTTTTACATTGTGTCGTACTCTCTCTTCCTCACATCATTTCTGTCATGTCGCCTGCCACTGCAAGAGCCCTCATCACAACCCTATCACCTTGCAGTCTTGTTTTGCCCCTATTGCTGAAGCAGTAACTCCATTATTTTGGTGTGAGGTGGTGGTGGCCATCTCAAGAGGCAGCTTTCTCTTAGGACGAGTCGTTGAAGTCACATTCTCAACAAGATGTCTATAAGTCTAAACTCATTTAGCTAGGGAGATACAAGCTGGTTGCTTATGGGGACCTAATGAGTTCGAATGACCCATGCCCGTAGCCTAAGCCTTGTGCCCAACATATTCTTGGACATCTTAATGATCTATTTTGCACGCTTCACCTAGTGTGGTAGATGGGATGTGAAGTTTCGGCACAAGGGAAAACCCAAATCAGGATATCTTTCAGTTTCTGTAACACGAGAAACAACCTCTCTTGCTCGTAAAATAAGTCGGGATCCCTCATCCGCCCATGAAAATAAGTGCCACGAGCACATGAAAATAAGTGCTGTAAGCACATGAAACAAATAAGGGTAAAGGATCGAGAAAGGCTTCCTGCGCAGAGAGGTAATGCAACGACTCCGCCGGGGTACTGACCAGGCTCGCTGGCAGCGGAGCAGCGTTTGTGATTTCTTGAAGTGACTCCGCCGAGGTACTGTCCAGGCTTGCTGGCAGTGGAGCAACACCAGAAGCTTACTTTAAAAATCCTGAGAATAATAAACCCAGTGCCTTGCCCTTCACATCATCTGCTAGCTACTGGCGTCTGTGAGCTTTCTCTTTGATGAGTTTCTGATTAACGGGACTTAGTTGAAACACAAGGATTAGGCATACCCGTAAAGGGCCAAAGTAATACAAACGGTACCCACGGAACTTGTTCAATATTCCCTTGCATCATTATCCGGACTCAGACTATTGTGGTGATATTGACATAGATGCTGGATTCTACCAGTGGTTCGCCATTTGTTGTAGTCGTTACAACACCACCCAAAATTTTGGGTATATTTAAAATTTCGGGTTCCCCCTCTGCTCATCTAGGCATTAAAGTCTTTCACCTGACCTGCAGTCAGTGACATCCTGCCAACCTATCCCCAACCCCTCATGAGTTGTCTCGTCATCATGATCAGGTGTCGTTGTTGTAATCATGCCATATGTGGGAAGGATCATCTAGCGTATGCTCAAACATTCTTACCACAGTGGCACCATATGTAATGAGACTGCCATGCATACATTTGAATAGGAACCTTTCATGTATTAACGATTAAAGGCCCTCTCACCGTGGGTCATTAAACATGTTGATTGAATACGTATTTTAAGTTTGTTAGTCTCATATGTTTTATCTGTGGCCATCACTATTGAAGAATAATTATGATGTCGTAATGTTCCACGCAGGTCAACCCCATAGGTGACAAACTCTTCAGTCGTGTCACGACATCAAGGGTAATAAAATTGTGCTCAACGACGAGGTCAAAGTTGTGGAATAGGGGAGGAGTAGGAGCAAGTGATCAGTACTGTTAAAAGGAGGATGGTGTGATGCACATTGATCAGAAAAGAACTTCTATGTCACTGATGCAAAAGCTTTATTCACTAGTGCGCACCAGATGATTTAAAGCGCTCCATTGGAAATGTCCAAATCCTGCATCATACCATCTCAATGTCGATGGGTGCACGCAAAGGAACATATTTCGCCACTTAGTTCAATCTAGCCTGAAGTATAGCCCAGGTGAACCAAGCAGACTCAAAAGATTTCTCTAGAGAATGACGATCTCATTCAAGGCATTCTCGCGCCAGTGCGAAAGCGCACATGTTGATGTTGGCAATACAATGGCATAGCAAAAGGGGTTTTCTTCTATTTTCCGCAGTTGAGTGGAATGGTTCACGGTTTCGAACGCGTCTTGATAAGCATCGAAGAGTTCATCACTGTCAATTTGGTGATTCAGTTTGAATTTGCTTCTTTCAGTGCCTCATCATCCATCAAAGTACAGAGGTAGGTTTGTTGGTGAGATTTAAGGTTGATTGTTCAGGAAATTGGCGCATTAATAGTGTTCGCACAATTTCAATATCTAAGCGCACCTTTGAGAAGCATTTTCTTCTTTTTTTATTAAACACAAGCTTCACGGTTGGTGCAAAAGTTATGGTTTTATAAAATTAAACCAAGGCAAAATCTATGTGGTTTCAAGACCATAAGAAATTGCGGGGAAAAACCAAGTGATAACATTATAAAGGCGAGGGGTCAAAGTTGCGTTGTATATGTATGCCAAGGGGCAAACTCATATGATTTGTTAATCTATGTTAAAACAGTCGAGGCAGATATATATAAGATAGTCAACTTTAAAGATTGAAATGGTGGAACGAAAATCAATGTTTACGTGGCATGACTTATATATGGACGAGAATTTTCCATGCCAAAGTCTACGTATTGGGTGAATATATAATGATCATGTTTTATTTTTGAAAACGTGGAGCGATGTGCAAGAGTTGTATTCATTGGGGCAGTTCAAACATGAAGGAAAAACTTACAACACACCTACAAAGAGTGGTTATGATCACAAAATCGCAGGACTACATGAAAGCCTCAGCGCGATTTTCTACCTGTCGTGAATGTTGGGAGCAGACATATAAATGCAGCGTTCAAAACCTTACGATTAGAATATGAAACAGACTTATATATGGGTGAAAATATTTCTACGCCGAAGTCTAGCCTTGGGACAGGCATGCACGGTGGTCATGTTTGATAATAAAATTCAGAGCTGGTCGAACATGTGTTTGAATTACGAACATGAGTGTACTACAAGGCCACGCTGGCAATGACAGCCCAACCAAAGACATCGTCGTAAAGTCATACCCACTGTTTTAAACGGCGAAAAAGTTCCGGTTCAGAACCCTATCAGCTGAGACGGATAACGCAGGATAACGCCTCCATCGCCCAGCGAAACGGGAAACACCAGGCATCTTGGAAATATTATATGATAGCGCCATGAATATAAACAGAGATGTCGTGTTCGAGCGCTACGTGTCGATAAGTTTGTTTTTGTAAACGTGGTCACCCTGAAGCAAGCAGTATTGTTAACGTTAGAGCTCCAATAGAGGCGTTATGTGCTCTCGCATAACGTGTAAGGGACCGATTGTTCACCCTCTAACACTGCACAAGATGTTCACAAGAAATTGCAGGCCAGTTGCGCGGTCTGCATGAAAGAATAACTCTGCAAAAAAACCTCACGCCTTTTGACAATGGCGCTCCCAAAAATCGCCATACCTCTATGATCGATGGTCCGAGATTTTTGTTCTCTTTAGCTGTTGTTTCAAACATACTATTCGAAACCGAACGGAACCCGAAGACATGCCGTATTAAAAACTGGATATAATGCATCTAGCTGACAGACTTTCTTTAAAAGGCTTCTACGCAATTGGTATGCATTTGCTGTTTTTTATGGTAAATCAAGCGTTGCACCTAAACAAAGCACAGTAAAATAAGCAACATGCGAGATAACAAGGAGGAGGTCACAACCGTCCAGAGGTCGCAGAGTCGCAACATATGCTCCCATGCATGAAATGCAACCTTGCGACTGTGCAACCCCTCTGGGGTCGCAAGGTCGCAGAATGACGTGCCCATAGAAATCCGCGACCTGAGGATATTCTCCAACCACGCGACCCCATCTTTCTAATCAAGGAAAGCGGATTTTGTGGTAATTAGTGGCATGAACCGCTCGAATAACGCCGGCATATGTGGTGATCAGCACCATTTGAGCAACGGATAATTTATTACTTTCGGTAGTTTACCAAACAGACCGGCCATTGCATCTTTCGACGAAGGAGATCAAGCACGGCTCCAAACACATTGTTCGTTTATCTGTTTCGGATTTTTGGATCAAGGACTTACATTTTCATGCATGTGCCCCTCTTTTCAACACGCACAGAATGTCCATACACCAGAGAATGCCCTCGCTCGCTGTCGTGGAAGTTGTCAAGACCAAGGCAAATAACACATAACTACTCCACCCTCCTCTGCGATGGCTCATCCCAGTCACTACTTGCTCACAATTATCAATGTAGATGTTCCCAGCAAGCCCGTGGATCCGGTTTGTCTATTGAAAGGCCAACTAACTTAAAAATATATGAATATCTGTACTGATGTATCAAATGCGCTAAGAAGATGTCCATTGAATGCATATTAGCTGCGTGGTATGCATGGAGGGCACACGGGTATCCAAATCGTAGTAGAAGCTTTATCAGTGCCGGTGGCTCAAAATCATTGCACCCACATTTAAAACGAAGCATGAGCTGATCTTTGTAGATTTTCTCATTTCAAGCACGTCCTGGTTGGGCCACATATCGAAGGGGTAGGAACTGCAGCGCATTAGAGAAAAGAGTACCTTAATCGAGTTGTCAGATATGGCTCCTCAAACAGCAACATGCCTCCAAGAACATCAAAAGGGTCAACTGGCTAGCTCATGGGAAGATTTCATGAATGGCTTACTTCTCCTGCCAAAGGTCCCTGATGCGAGATCAAGAAGCCAAGGAATTGCTGCCCAGTTTCAATACGGGGTCACGATAAGGGGCTGCACGAAAACCTTGCCCTCTAATCCCCAAGGAAGATTATACTGATTGAGGAGGCGCAGAGACGGCCTACACATAACATTCTCTTTGATGACAAAGTCTTGACCACACAGGGGTCTAAATTTATTGTGCTTCGCTCTTGCAGATTAATTAAAATGCCTTTAGCATTATTATTGTTTCAATCATGGAGATATGTGACCTACGTTATTTTTTTGAAGGAATAACCTTTCGGTCTGCACAAAGAGCCAAAGTTTTCCTCAGCAAACAAGGGGACCTTCTCAAAACAAGTCGCAGAGGTCGCCAGGTCGCTAAGTCGCACTCCCCGTCAAAAGCTCGACGGTGCGACCTAGCGACCCAGCGACTAGGTCGCAGGTTGCACATTTGCCTAGGTCGCGAGGTCACAGATCTACTGGAGGTCGCGAGGTCACAAATCCCAATAGGTCGCAGGTCACAGATCCAGGGACGTCGCAGGTCGCACATTCACCTGGGTCGCGAGGTCGCATTTGCTGAGGTCGCAAGTCGCATATTCACTGAGGTCACAGGTCGCACATTTCCCTGGGTCGCAGGTCGCAGAGGTCGCCAGGTCGCAAATTCGTGCCTCGTGGTGAATGCCCGACGTCACGACCCAGTGACCCAGCGACTAGGTCGCAGGTCACAGAAAATATTGGGTCGCAAGGAAGCTCAACCGTCAAGAAGCTGAAAATTCAGGGACCCCAGAGGGCAAGCTTTGCCCTATAAATACTTCCTTCGGGAACACACCAAGGGGCTTTTTCTTTTTGGAAACTCAAGAGCTACATTGTATTGTATTGAAAGATCATACTCTTAGGCATATGAATACGAATACTTGTTAAAACCCCTTTGTCGGATGATGTGTTTTGCTGTAACAACACTGTGTGTATTTCTCGAACAGTTTCAGAACATCCTATGATTAATGAAACTGCATTTTTCATAACATCATTTATGCATCATGTTTATCTATGCTTGTGTTAATGATGTTCAGTTTTATCGCTTTCTTAATGGATGTTAATACCTTTGTCTATTAGCATTTCGTTTTATCTTTCAGGAAGTAACGAGGAATCTTGCCATTAAGAACTATTTCTTCTATGGTCAGATACCTTGCAAGCATAACACTAAAGACGTGCCGTTAACTGCATATCTTCAGGCGTATATGTTTTATTCATTCTCTTGCTACGCATAGTGTGGTAGATATGATCAATGCATCAATCATGTATTTTGTATCCTATGAATAAGTGTGTGCCCGCAGATTTAGTCAGGTTCTTTTGAGACCGGAAGGTAAGGCGTCTTAAGCGGTAGCCAGACCCACACCCCGGACGAGATCCCTACTCCAAACGGTTCAAGGTCTAATGGGGACTTTCTACCGGGGAGATCCCCTACTGTTGGCCGGACGAATTTTCCTGTCAACACTTCCATAGGTTTTAAAGCATCATACATGTTTTTCTCATTATATAGGTCTTGAGTTTGTTCTTGTGATTTAAAGAGTTTGATCTCAGCTTCATATATTTCAATCATCAATATTAGAAAGATTTTCTTAAGCATGGGTGTGCAACTTGAGCTAAGAAGAATAATAGCCTGTGGAAGGTCCTCCATTTCCAGTTTTTCCAAGCCATGTGACATTTCATCTCGACACTCAGCCGTGAAACTTGGATGCATTTTTGAAAACTTCTCAGAGTCTTGCATTGGTGAAGTGGCTTGGTCTTCAGCATGGCCAATGTTGTACTGTGACATAGTCTCCCAGTGGAGTCTCGTGAAACCAAGATAATCAGCGGCCTACTGATCACCCAGTGGAGTCTTTTAATCATTTAGGAACTGTGGAGTTGCCAAGGTGAGGGATCTACAACTCTCAACTCTCCATGCTCACCTACTTGAAGAGTGAATTAGGTTTTTTCGAGGCCTAGGGATTTATATCTTCTCAACTTCGATCCCCGGCAACGGTGCCAAAAAGATGTTGTCGCTCCTAGAGACAGCCTAGAGTTGTGATAGACCAATGCCTAGGACATCTTATATAGCAAGGAGCATATGGTATGACAGAGGGAGTCATCAATAAAAATCTCTCATGCTATCTCTTGTAAAACAAGGAATATTTAATATGAATGGGACCAAGACCTTCATAAATTGACACAGAGAAAGGAATACTATAGAGGCAACATGCAAAATTCCAATATAAAAGCAATAGACAATTCAGAGACAACTTACTGCAAAGAGGGCCGATTCAGAAATACCTCACAAAAATAAGTTATCAGAAGGTGTATGTAGCGAAAAAAATATTGAGAGAATATTAGTTGTCATTGAGCTGATATCCAGATACACAATACCACCATGCATGGGCTTACCAATCTAAGAATCCATACATGATGATAGCATTTTAAAAACACCCTCCCAAAGAAACTAATATAGTAGAAATACGGTTTAGATGAATAGTGGAACAAAATATCATGCATGAGCCATATTTAAAGTGCTTGAATAATCCAAGTATGGGTATCAACTAGGATAAATCCATACCAAAAATCAGTGAGCCACTTGCATTCCAAAACATGATACAGGAAAGGTGGATGACATGAAATGATCTATTTAAATAACACATAAGAGAAAGCTACAGACTGTGAAATACCAAAGACCAGAATCCTCTTTAACAGATGGAACTCCTCCTCACTGAGACCCTATGGGCTCTGAGCCTTCATACAAGAGTTCTACAATATGCCTACAAAAAATCCTTTCACTGCATAATTTTCTGATAAAATCTGGAACCCTGAATTATCTGTTCTTCAGGAGCTTTATAGGAGAGCAAGAAAGCTCGAAAAAGGAGTAGGTGATGATCATTTAATTTGCCTAATTAAAACAGGATGGCTGAAATGTTCACGCTCATATTTTTTGATGAATTTGTAGCGTTTTATGTACCTTTCTATCTAAAATAAATGCCCTGGGTGAAAGTGTCTTCAGGAACACGGTAGAGAAATAAAAACCTTATGGGCAGTTCGTCCTTTCCTCGAGAGAAAATTCTGCTGAAATAAAAATTTGAGGGTATCGTTTTCTGTGAGTGGTACCCTCTGCCTTCTAAACCCTGAATTATGGCTAAAAATCTTCAATGTTGAGCGTTGAATTCCTCGATCATTCACTGATGTTTCTCTGCTACTCCATTAATGTCTCCATCTGTGCAATCTGTGCTTTGAATGACTCTGGAGGGTTTGACAGATTTTAAACTTGCCTCTTTAATGGAAATCTTGTCGACATACCTTCCCGGGCCTTTCTCCATAATTCCAGCCTCTAAAAAATGGTCCTTTGATGTGTCCTCCATCACTGTAACAGAGAATGAATCATGGCGGTTTTCCGCCGCTGTAACCCTGCAAAACCCGCAAACTCGTTATGAAAACTATGCGTGGGGATGGTGAATGCGGCGGGGTGATGAGAATGGTCATGAATACTGGTGAAACGGTGGGAAAATACAGGGTGGCGGCGAAAAAAATGCAGTGGAACGATGGTGGGCGGACTGTCGAAAGTTTTTAGCATAAAACAATGAAATTTGACTAATGAGTGGAAAATATAGAGGGCGGAGGAAGAGATGCGAGAAACACGTGGAAAGGGTGACGTGGCGGTACTGAGTCAACTAACGAGGAGGTAAGGGATCTGGACCGTCCGATCTCAAGACGAGATCGATGGCTGAAAATGCATCGGAGGGCTATGGACTGTGGGCCAGGGGTACGGTTTCCCCGTGTTAACTTCCGCATAGCTTCGAGGAGCGATCGCCGTCGGATGGGCCACTCTAGATCGGATGGCTTATGCGCATATCACACCACGTCCACTGTTGAACTATAATGCGCGACGAGCAGGCGATTTTGAAATAGTGCACGAGACACGCGTCGCACGATGTATGGAATCGCTCCGAAAAATAAAATACCGCCCCCTGCCCAACAGCAGTGCGATAGAAACCGAGCAGTTTTGAACAGTGTTTATGGGCGCGGTGACCACAAGGGCAGATGGGCTGCGGACTGTTGATTTATGGTTTTATCGGACGGCTGACAGGTGATCAGAGCGGTAAACAGGGTGGGCCACGAGCGCGATGAAGACTTGCTAAAGCCGTCAGATCTGTGCAGATCGATGGTTATAAACATGCCGATATCTCGATGTGATAAGCACCTTCGAGGTTAGCGCTCGGTCTCGGCTTTCGGTCACGTGGAGGAAAAGGTGCAGGGGCTAGGCCTTATATATTTTCAAATGCGGGTTTTAGGCCTTTCATAATGTAGCTTGGGGGTAAGGAATGGCAACGATAGGAAGAAAAATTATTTCTTAGGGCAGAAAGAGGGGTTTGAAAGATTTAAGCGGGATTACTGGCCAAAAATTTAATAGGGGGCTGACATGATCAACACAAGGTTAGGCATGAGAGTTTCAACAAAAATGGCATTGTTGTTGGAATTTCTTCATTATGTTTAAATTCTAATGTCTTCTTATTCAGGTACATGTCATGGGATCTAAGAAAGTAAGGCCAATTGCGGAAGACACCATCTATGTACTCTTTTAATTAAAATAAGAAAGCGAAAAATAAATTTTCCGACTCCATAAATAACTATCTTACCTTTCATCATATGCCTCCATTTCTTTTCGATCCAAGCCTCCATGGTCTTCGATGATGGCCACATTCCAATGAACTTGTTGATCAAATACCTTTGACAATAAGAAAGAGAAGATATTTGAGCTCCTAGTGGAAAAACAATATCCTTGTTCTTTTCATTGCATTTTAAAAATTTTTACTAAGGACCGAATGGTCATGGTCGCTTCTATAGAAAGGAGAAAAAAGGCGTGAAACGTCGTTGCTTCATTGATTTTGAAGGAGAATATTCTAGAGAGTGAGAGGAGGGAGGAGGAAAAGCCCCCTAGGACACCATGAGCTAGGGTTTTTGTGATCACTCATGTCACAATATTACTCATCATTGATGGATTATTTGTAATCAAACATACTTATGTTTATCTAACAATGTTTGTGAATGAAAAGAGAGCACACTATCTTATATCATTACAAATTTCAACAAATTAGGTATTTTATTATAGAGCATAAATAATACTTAATAGTGAATATTTAGCATGTATGAACAACCAAAATGCATGGTTGTAAATAGAACATATTAAAATAATGAAATTTGAAAAGTTAAAAAGAAAATAATAAAATAGTCAGAGATGAAGGGAAAGCATAGAGAAAATGGAAACCCAAATGATCTTTCCTATAGACTACAAGAAACTTATTAATGAATTTTCCAAGTCCAAATTGTAACTGATAAAGAAATTTTGAGAATCTATATGGTCACATACTTTAGAATTATTGAAGTAAAATATAATTCAATATATTTTATTTGAGTATGCATATTATTGATCTTCATTCTTTTTAGAAATTTTACAATGGATTAATGTGTTTCCCATGCTCATAGAGAAACCCAAAGGTTATTGTTTCCTTATTACGGTATGTTTTAATTTATTCTTCACTTTATAGGTTTGGAGAATGAACCCATGTCACAAAAGTAACTATTGGAAAGTAATCCAACCCTTTATGGAAGGTTTTTTTCCCTCTTATAGTGTGGTTGCATTTACTATTTATTTGATAACCATGGAGGGAAAATACATGTCACAAAGAATAACTATTGAAGTCAAATATGACCCTTTGTACATGCTTTTAATAAATTATTTAGAAAAAAATGAATGGAGGTTGTCAATGGATAAAACTTCATGAAACTTAAACCATGTCTATGTAGTTATATTTTCTTGAGCATTCATCGCCAACATAGTACGTGTGATTTTTTTTGTACTTACAAAATTATAGCAAAACAATCAATGTCCAATTTTTTATTGCAAATAAATTTAGCATCTCAACCAAATATAATGAATGAAAGTCAATTTGAAAAAATATATTCTCCAAAAATTGTAACCAATCTATTTGAATTGTTGTTGATGTAAACACAAACTTCTATCTTATTCCTATAAATGTAACATAAAACTTAAAAAGAGTCTTTATAGGGGTAAAAAATGAATAGACCAATAAAAGTAGAATTCCAACATTAGGCTAGATTCGTTGGCCAAGATGAGGAGCCAAGAAACTAGAAAGGTGGTAATACTTCCTTTTGGTCCAAAGTTTATTTTGAAACAAAGGAAAATTCTATGTCTTTTTTAGTATGTATTATATGGAACTATTTCACCTATTCCATTATAGTACTCTATTGTATATAACAATGTAGTTATATTTCCATGATTAGGGTGGAAAATGAGGATATTCAGGGGGTTGAGGGGTGAGCCTGTAGCTCCACTATCTCACAAAACATTTAAGAGGGGGATGGCGTGGAACACCCTCTACAAGCATATGCATGCAAACATTTCCTTTTGGAATTATGAATATGGTAATCATTTAATTCGGCTATAACTGTAATTTTAAAGCCTTTATTCTGTGTTTTTTATACAGTAATTCAGTCCCTCCCCCACCGCAAGTGGGGTTTATTGGGTCTTATGCCATCAAAGGGCTTTTGCATGGAAATTTACCTTCTTTCACAAATACCTTCCTTATACTTCATGCCTTGAAACCTATCTGTTACTAACTACAAAGTTGGGATGGTATTTTCCTATTTATGATGTAGAATAGTTTACAACTTCTATAAGGTTGAAGTCTTGAGGCCTCAGTAGGATGGCATTCTAACAAGTAATAATTATCATGCCAATAGTTCATTGCACTTGATGCTACTTCTTCCTACGGAGGTTTATTTTCACTCGATCGAAACTGCCTCATCATCTTCAATTCAGGACGTTTTGAAGGTTTGTACCTACACTGGGTTAAATTCTAAGACTCTTGGCTTTACTTATATCCTTTATTTTCTTGAATATGTTGGTTTTAGTTCAATTTAGTGTGAAAATATTTTTATTTTTTGGCTATATGGCCCGTGAAGGGAGGACAATTTCTTGAAGCTTTATCTTTCTTGAGGCTCTCCTTCTACAATATTGTTTCTCAATTTTTTTCTCTCTGTGTTGGTGTTTTCCATTTAATCCTCTCTCTCATGCTCATCCTAGAATTATAATAAGCATTATGTATGTCTTCTTCTCCTACTCTAGTGAATTGATTCTCACCCTTTGTAATTTTATTTATCTTATTGTAAACAACATGCCTCAACAATGCATGCACAACCACCGACATGGGATTTGTCATAATCCTCGAGGAATAACTTGTGCCTAGGCCCAAGAATCTGATGTTGCGACCATTTACAATTCTACTATCCCTTTTTATATTCATCCTAAGATTTTTCATCTTGAGTCCATATCTACTGAATATCGTCATTTTTCTATGATTTTGGAATCCTTGAGGAAGCAGGAAAATGGGTTCCTAACCTTGGTCACTCTATGGGAAGACAAAAACAAAACCTTGACTATATTATCCTTCATTAGTGGTTGAAACCCTCATAGGAATAATTTTGAATGAGAAACAAGAGGACCAATATGATATCTTCTCTACCCTAAATAACATCAAGCGTGACTAATGGTATTAGCATTTTTCCTAAGAGAGTTTGGATGCCATGATAGCCCATTTGGAGATTCACCTGTAGTGTGATGAAAAGCCACCAATTCCTCTAGGTTCTAGTGTTAAGGATCTTTCCCCTGTGGCTTCGTCAAATTCCTAATTTCTATTACGTATTCTAGTAGTACTTATATTTGCGCCTGATTTTCGTTAGTAGTTATTTTTATCCTATTTATACTTTATCCTCGATAGGGAGCGAATATATATGGTTTCCCTTATGGAAGATTGAGACTCCCTATTGAATATGCATTTAGAGGATTCACATATGTAAGTTCTCTCTTGATGTTTTGATATTTTGAGATGATACCAATACTAATTCATAGAAGAAAATAATGTTGTTAGATTCAAAGTATTTTATGACTAGTCTAGCTTGTGAATCATAAGACTCGACAACTCTTTTTAGTTTTGGAAAGAGAAATAAAACTTAAAAATATAGTAAATTTTATGCAAAAAATCTATATTAATGATAAGTCCAATCCATATAAGTTATAAAATCAAATTGCACATAGAAATTTATAAGGTCATCTCATAATACAAAATTCAACATATGATATGCAAAATAGCAAATTGAAAAATGATTTCATGATAAAATTCACAAATATTACTCAATTCAACTACATAACTCATAATATTATAACATAAATAGAAAATGTGTTGAAGTACAATCTCAATTTAAAACAGTGAGTAGCATGGTGGTATATAGGTTTGACCATGGGGGCTTCACTAAGGGAATAATACCATAGCACGTGAATTCATATTTGGGGATAAATATTGAGGAATAAAGACATAATATATTGAGCATTATATTGAGGGTGAAGGGTCTTTATTTTGGAAGGTATAAAAAATGGTTCTCAAAGTTAATGAAAAAATATAAACATGTATAACAAATGTTAATGAAAAAATTGATACCTACAATAGCTAGTGAAAGTAGGAGTTTTTCAAATTTGGGAGGGTTATGGGGTTCATATTGGTAGGAGGTTAAATAATGTGATTTTCAAAGGTATTTTTAAATATTTAATCAAATTAAGGGTATTGTTTAGTATGCTACAAATTCACGTGATATGTCAAAGGTTTATTAAGTGAATTCCCTATTTGTTCAAAATCATTTAAAATTTTAATTCTTAAATTAATATTTTTTACATCTTAGGTTTGAAGATTCAGATATCAATCTAGAGGCCTATATGTTGGGATTATAACCTATAGGTAAATTAAACATACATGAATGTAGGATGATAGTCTCGTCCTACAGTCATATTCATTGAGACAACATCCCACCAGCCATCATAGCTTACATACATGTAGGATAAGAATAACATTATACATGTCCTATAATCTTACAGTCCACAAGTATAAATAAAAATCCTAACTAAATTGTTCCTGACTCGGCCAAATTACACATGTGGGTTTTTTGGTCAGTTGAGCTTGATGTTAGGCTCTGAATTCTTAGGCCATGAATTTTTAGTCTAGCGAGTAGGGAGTCTATTGGGAGGTTCTTTAAGAGTTATTCATCGAATTATAACTTTCCTAGAGTAGACTAGACTCAATTTTGGGTGTGATTCATATTATTTCCACGACTAGCTTAGGTGCGTGGACCTGTCTATGGTTTTTTGCATGGGTTTGTACATGGTTTTGGTCATGATGGTTTTTTTCATATGGTATTTTGTAGATGCAGTCAAGGGAACTATGATTATGTTCTAATCTAGGGTTAATGGATTGGGTTTTATGAATGATTCGACATATATATATGTGTGTGTGTGTGTGTGTGTGTATTGGAACATTGAAAGGAATATAATGAAAAATCAAGCTGGTAGTCCCGGTTTTGGGATCTAGGGGAAACTTTCTATGTATATATGTTTTATATTTTATGCCCTCGCTATTACTTATTTTATATTTAAAGAGTTCGTTTGTAGATAATTTCTGTACGGGGTTAAAACCTACATTTGGTATCATAATTGTTTTGTCTTCAAGGGAATGCCTTTTCTACTTAAGGGTTTTGCTCAGGCCTGTGGTAGACCCTGTTCAGTGGGAGATATGCAGGATCAATTCTTGCAGTGAAAGAAAATGGTGAGCAGTGGAAAGATACAGATCGAAAAGTTTAATTGTCATAGTTTTGAGTTGTGGAAGCTCAATATGGAGGATTTTTTGGTGGATAAATATAAGTGGATCATGGTAGATTTTGGTATTAAACTAATGGAAATATCAAATGAAGACTTGGTGAATTTGGATCAGAAAGCAAAGAGCACAATACGATTGTGTATCTTAAATTCAGTATTTTTGAATATATCTAGGAAAGCTACATCAAAGGCTTTGTAGGGCAAGTTAAGGACTTTGTACCAATCTAAGTCTCTAGTAAATAAATTTTTCTTGCGAAAAAAGTTGTATAACTTAATGATGAATGATGGAGACTCAGTGACACGATATCTAAATGCCTTTAATATTGTGGTAAGTCAGTTTTTATATGTTGATATTAAAATATTAGATGAAGATAAGTGCATCAGTTTTTTGTGTTCTCTACCATATTCATGGGACAGTCTGGTTGTTGCAATAGGTAGCAATAAAACTACCTTGAAGTTTTATGAAATTGTCTCAGCCTTGCTATCAGAGAAAATGAGATGGAAAAATATGGAGGGCTAGAATGGATATTCCTTGTATGTACGAGGAAGGTCCCATAACATAAACAAAAATAAGTTCTCAAGTGGGATATCTAAATCTCCATGAAATCATGTAAAGGTGTGCTGGAAATGCGGAGAGGAAGGGCACTTCAAAAAGGACTGTAGATCTAAAGCTCTTGAGAAAGGAAATGGATCTAATGATGCTTCTTCTATAGAGGTGAAAACCACCTTAGATGAAGGTGGGGATTTTTATTTGTATTCTTCTTCAAATACATATGTATATCATGATGAATGGTTGATTTACTCGGGTGCATCCTTTCACTTCACTCCCCATAGGGAGTAGTTCGGCAAGTATCAGAATTATGATGGTGGTGATGTCTTTCTAGCAGATGATAGTAAGGCTAGAATCATCAGACGCGGAAAATTCAAGCTATAGTTTCAAGGTTGAAGGATTAGAACACTTCATGGTGTTCTGCATATTCCTGCATTTGCCAGAAATCTGATTTCTTTAAGCAAGATGGATGATGTAGGTGTAGATATAGTGGTCGAGAAAGATACCTGCAAGATATTTCATGGAGAATTGGTATTGATGTGGGTAGTTTGGATTGGAACTTTTTACAATATTTTGGGTAGCATTGTTATTGATGGGTGCAAAAATTATGTGGTTCCTAAAAGTGGAGTAGAAATCCTAGTGGTATCTGGAGAAAAGACCATGCTATTGCATCAAAGTCTTGGAAATTTTGGAGAGAATGGCCTTTGAATACTGCATGGTAGTGATATAGTGGAAGGTATGTCTAATTTCTCTCTATATTTTGATTTCTGTGAAGATTGTGTATATGGGAAGGATAATCGGTTGAGTTTCCCTTCTAGTGCTAAGAGGGAGAACAAGATATTAGAGCTTGTGCACAGTGATGTGTTTGGACCTGCTTCAGTTCCATCACTTGGTAAGTCTGTATACTATGTCTCATTTATAGATGAATTCTGAAGGAATACATGGATATATATTTCCTTAAGAAGAAATATGAAGTATTTGAAATATTTAAAGAATTTAAGACTCTAGGGGAAAACCAAATAGCGAATAAGATAAAGGTGTTGAGGACAAATAATGGTGGAGAGTTCTACAAGAAGGAATTTGAAGAGTTTTGTAAAAAGCATGGTATATAATGAAAAAAGATTAATCCATACACACCTCAATAAAATGGAGTTGCAAAAATAATTAACAAGTTATTGATGGAAAGGGAAAGAAGCATGCTCAGTGGTACCGATTTAGGACAAGAATTCTAAGCAGAGAGATTGGAGACTGCATGCTACCTAGTTAACATATCACCTTCAGTAGTGTTGGAGTATAAGACTCTAAATGAGGTATGGATTGTTAATAAATCCTCTCTTTAACATCTTAGGGTATTTGGATGTGATGCATATGTACATGTTCCAAATGAGAAAAGAACCGAGTTGGAGAGTAAATTTGAAAGGTGCATCTTTATTGGGTATAAGGATGGTTTAAAAGGTTATAAGATTTGGAACCCAAAAACAAGAAAGGTTGTGTACAACCGATATGTGGTGTATGCAAAGGTGAAATATGTTGTTAAACATGAATTCTTACCAAAGGAACCTAAGAAGATATATTATGATCTAAAGGAGGAAGAATTAGACTCTAAAGAAGAACAAGATTCAAAAGAGGAAGAGCCACAAACTCAAGCCGCGAGAAGATAAGTTCAAGAAATAAGGAAACCAGAAAGGTATATTCCATCTTATTTATGTTCAAATTTTTCATTATCTATCACTGATGATGATCCCAAAAATATTAGGGAGGTATTGGATTCATAGGATGGAAAAATCTGGAAGGAGGCCATGGTTGATGAAATGGCATCCTTGCACAAAAACGAAGCATGGGATCTGGTAGAGTTGTCATTTGGAAGGAAACCCATTGGAAGAAAATGGGTGTTTAAGAAGAAGATGAATGCAAAAGGCAAGGTGGGGAAATCCAAAGCTCAGTTGGTAGCAAAAGGTCATTCGCAGGTGCTAGGAATTGATTTTGGGGATATTTTTTCTCATATTCCCAAGGTAAATTCTATTATAATACATATATTTGTTGATGTTTCAGTTGATTTTTAGGTAGAACAAATGGATGTGAAGACAAAATTTCTTCACATGGATTTGGAAGAGGAGATATACATGAAGAAACCTGAAGGCTTTACTGTGAATGGTAAGAAAGAACTCGTATGCATGTTCAAAAAGTATATGTATGGGTTAAAACAACCACCAAGTATGTGTTCTCAGAAATTTGATACATATATACAGAACTTGGTTTCGCCATAAGAAAAGAGGATCACTATGTATATTTTAAATTAATTGGTGACCATGTTATTTATTTGGTCTTGTATGTGGATGATATGTTGTTGGTTGGAAATGACAAAGAAATTGTCCAAGATTTGAAGTCCCAATTGTTCTCCAAATTCGACATGAAGGATATTTGTTCTACAAACTATATTTTGGGGATGGAAATTAAATGATATCGGGAAAAGAGGAAGCTCTAGTTAAACTAGAGGAACTATGTTGATACAATATTACAAAGGTTAAATATGCAGGATAGTAAACCGGTGAAGGTTCCTATTCCTATAGGTGTTAAGTTATCCGTTGAATAGTGTCCTAAGAACAAGAAGAAGAAGAGGACATGTCACATGTTCCATATGTAAGTGCAATGGGTAGCATGATGTATGCAATGGTCTTTACTAAACCATAAATTGCACATGCATCGGGAGCATTGAACAAGTTTTTTTCAAAACCAGGGAAGGAGCATTGGATAGTAGTCAAGCGGGTTTGCACGTATTTGTGTGGCACTAGTGAATATGGTTTGTGCTACGAGGGAAGACCAAGATTGGACATAGTTTTGGATATTTGTGGCTTTGTTGATGCAGACTACACTGATGATCTAGACCAAAGAATATCTACAAGTGGGTATGTGTTTAGCCTATTTGGAGGTGCAGTCAGTTGGATGATTAAAAGACATTATGTAGTGGATCTTTCAACTACAGATGTTGAATACATGGAAACCACTCATGCAAGTAAGGACGTAGTTTGGTTTTAGAGATTTTGTTTAATTATGGGGTTGGTGCTGTGAACTCTACGAATAGATTGTGATAACAAAGGTGCAATTTCCTATGATAAGAACCCTACTTATCATTTAAAAAAAAAACACATTGATGTTCAGTATCACTTTGTGATAGATATGGTTGAGGATAAAAGGGTGTTGTTAGTAAAGGTGGCAATTTAAAGAACATTGCATATGCATTGACGAAGTTTGTGAGCACTGAGAAGTTCTCTTAGTGTAGAGAAACGAAGGGTGTTGCAGGGTTGGACCAATGACTAAGCTCTCATGTGGTCCCCTTTTGGAAAGAAAACAAGAAGTGGGAGAATGTTGGGTGTGTGTTATATTATTTCTGTGACGCAGTAGAGGGGCGGTAGCCCCCGTGCAGATGGTTCGGGGCAGCTCCCTAAAAAAAATTTGACCTGATATTAGGTGGGCAAACCTGCCTATGGTTTTGTGCATGGTTTAGCACATGGTTTTGGGCATGATGGTTTTCTTCCCATGGTATTTTATAGATCCTGTCAAGGGAACTATGATTATGCTCTAAACCAATTTTAATGGATTGGTGTTTATGAATGCTTTAGAACTTATATATATGTGTTGTAACATTGAAAGGAATATAATGAAAAATCAAGCTGTTAGTCTCGGTTTTTCAATCCAGGAGAAAATATCTGTGTATATACATTTTATGTTTTATGCTCTTGCTATAGTTATTTTATGTTTTGAGAGTTTGTTTGCAAACGATTTTTGTACAGGGTTCAAACCTACTCTCAAGAGCCTAAAAATACTTTGAAAACATTATTACATATAATATCTAGGTGATATACTATCAATTTTGTTGTTTTGTTGGAGCAAATGTTAAAGGGAACAAAAAAAAACATTTTCTATGTTAAATATCTAACAACTTGCTTCTTAAAAATATGAGAAAACCAATGCAATATATTTTAGAGTTCAACTAAATAGCTATGTAAAGAGTTCATCGAATTTTTTCACACATAGAATCATATTTTACTGGAAACATGACATGGGGTTAAGACAAGAGATAAGGCTAAAGGGTCTCAATGGGAAAGAAACATGAACACAACCCAACATACACTATGCATGTATTATACTAATGTAGTGTGTAGATATATACGAGAAATATGTATCCTCGTGTTTCTCATAGGGTATGCAAATGTACCTTATACCCCTAGTCAATACATAATAATGGCAGCGTCTAAACATTCTATCTTTGGGTCATTTTGGCCAAACTTTGGCATACAATTCATGATGATGTTATAGTTTTTAGTTTCTTAAACTCCATTATTAATTATTAATAGGAAAATGATAATAACAAAAAACATGTCTCCTCGTGTTTCTCATAGGGAATGTAAAAGTTTCCCTCTACCCATACTCAGTACATATTAATGGAACAATCTAAATGTTAAACCTTTTGGAATTTTTGGCTATAATATATGAATACAATTCTTGGTGAAATTGCAATTTTCAATTACTTAAATTGCATTTTTTATTGCCCCAAAAAATCCTCGATCATAAATGGGTTCAACACCTTGAAAATACCCTAGAAAATTTGGATTGTACATATTCAAAAGCTCAAATTTTACAATTCCAACCATTTCTAACTAGATTCGAGCAAAAATGATCATAAAATATGTTTGGATACAATGCCAAAAAATAGAACATTGAGATTATACACATAATATTTCGAAGCTATACTAAAACAAGATCGAAAACCAAAAAAAAATCCCAAAAACCCCTAGTGAACAAGTATTACGTTGGGAATTTCAATGCTTCTCCTCAACCATGGCAAGGTTAGCCTAGGTTGGCCTTTGATTGTCATATTAGAATATTTTATAATAGATCTCGACATATTTGGGAAAGGAATTGAATGATTCCTCACTTTAAGAGTTCACACCGTATGATATAACTAATCTTTTAGCAACATCTTTGTTAGGACTGAAACACAGTGTAGGGATTCAAGCATAAGCCTAAGCCTACCATGTGACAACAATATTTATCTATTTTTAGGTAATAAAATTTATGGCATAACCTCACCCCTTCCACATGACCATGGTCTTCACCTCCTTCTAGGTAATAAGAATAATCTATTTTTGAGGTCACGGTTAGGCCATACAACAAAATGGTATATGAGGCCCCTAATTTATGTGACAAGGGACTCTTATAGTGATTTGAGTGCTAAAGTGTATGGAGGTGTGCATATACCCTTTGGCTAAACACTAAATTATCTTATGAGACCCCTTGTTTATGGGACAAGGGACCTGCCTAATGTGTTGAGTGCTAAAGTCTATTGAGGTGTACATACTCTACCCACTTTTGGTTTTGAACCTATCTACTAAACTCTATGAAACTTTACATATTTTATCCCCCTTTCGATTTGAACATATGCCCACTCTTTTATAGGGAAAAACATTTTCTTAACCATTAAGCCCACCAAAATTATACATAATAGTAACTCTAGCCCCCTTTGAATTTGCACGTGTGGCCTCATTCTTATGTGGAAAGACATGCTCTTGACCATTAGGCCCACTCAAGTTGTACATAATAATAATAATAATGTAATTTTAAGATAATGGGACATAGGAAGCCCTTGCACTCTTAACCATTAGGCCCACCCAAATTATATATAATAATAACTCTAGCCCCCTTTGAATTTGAACATCTTGCCTCCCGATTATGTGGAAAGGCATGCTCTTGCCCATTAGGCCCACTCAAGTTGTACATAATAATAATAATAATAATAATAATAATAATGTAATTTTAAGATAATAATACATAGGAACCCCTTGCACCCAAAAATTTGACAAGTGAAGTCTACAAAATTTGAACATATAACCTCTTAAAAATAAACACAAACTATTAACCATAAAACTCACTCAAACTCTCAAATAAAAATAATGACTAAACATATTCCTAACAACCTAATACCATGGTCACCCAACCAACCTAATACCATGGTAACCCAACCAACATGGTGATAAACCTCATCTACCAGCAAATGCTCTTATGGCCGTTAAAAGAGAGTGCTCTATCTACTTGCTGCTAAAACCAAGCCACTTATACATTTTGGACACCAAACTTCAATCTTTATTCGCAGGAAATAAGCGACTTAACTATAAGATTAGATCTTCAAATTATTTATTTAAATTTCCTCACATAACATAGAACTTAACTTCAAGTAACAAAACCCTGCTCCTTATAATTATTTGAAAATTATTTGAAAATATATTAGGTGTACATCTCATTCTCAGAATAACAAAACCCTGCCCCCTTAAGAAACACTAATGCTCAGAATAACAAGACAAGAGAACCCTGGCTCCTTATGGAACACATTCATAGGGGGAGATGAAGCTAAACCCGGAATGCAGGATCGAAAATCTTAATCTTCAACAACGGTTAGCATTTGGCCTTTCTCAATGCTGCCTCCCACTACTGAGGCCATATCCATCTCTCCTTCTATTGTTTCCATTTCAGAAATAAGATCACGCATCATAAATCACTATAAGGCATTCCCATAAATACCCACAAATCCTGTACAGATATATGTGAGAGTATTTTCCAAACAAACTTTAAAGTTTAAAATCAAACCTTTAAAGCATTTTCCAGACATAAATTTTTTTAGATCAAATACTCTATATAGAGGTATTTAAGTATGGATTTAATATAAGTGGGGAGGGATTAAATTTTTTACGTTCAAATTTTTTTTAAAAGGAAAAATACTATGTCTTATTTTTCATTGTTTAAATTGTAATTATGAATGTTAAATAGAGTATATATCATCAAATAAAAATTTTAACCATAAAATTAAAATTTTTCTTGATATTTTCATATTTTTTAAAATGATAAGTAATTGACATTAATAGTATTTTATATTATTAATATATTTTTAACTATATGTAACTATTAATTGGTATTACAATATTTTATTCATAACCCACATTGAATATTTTTTCATATATAACAATAAAATATTTTATTTTAACAATTATTTCTCTATATACAAATATATATGAAATTGATATCAACATAAGTTAGTTAACATAGATCTTCAAATAATAATTTATTTAAATTTCTTGTTCAAATATTTTTGAAAAGTATAAAATTTAAACATTTTATTCACACAATTTGTAGAATAAATCTCTAAACTCAATAAGTCTCTCGTATATTCCCATAAATAAATTATTATAATTTTTTTAATTAAAATTTAGTTATATATATATATATATATATAATTTTATTTTAATATTTATAAGTAAATAAATTAAATATTTTCTGTAATATAAATTATCCATATTTTTTTTTCTTTCAATATTACAAATTTTTTTTTTAATGAACATAAATGAGTTTACAATTTTATTTCTACAGCACACTCATCATAACCTAAAAGTTTACAATTTTATTTCTAACAACACACTCATCATAACCTAAAAGTTTACAATTTTATTTCTAACAACATACTCATCATAACCTAAAGGTTTACAATTTTATTTCTAACAACATACTCATCATAACTTATTATTGATCCAAAATAATTTTTTATTTTTATATCATGTAATTTTGGGTATGTTAATTTTGTTGTTTGTCCTTTTTTTTTCTTTAAATTAGGTTCCGCTTAAGCCGGGACCAGTTTTCATCAAATTAAGTCAAAGTGAGCATCACTCTTCGATGAAATAAGGATTTGTATGAGTTTGGATATTCCTAATTTAATTTTCCCAAAGATAACTTTCATGTTCAATTTTTTTTGATAAAGAAGAATTTGTGTGAGTTTAGATGTTCTTATTTTAGTTCTCTCAAAGGTAATCCCATGCTCATTTTTTGTCTTTGAGATTTGAGCATATAACCCAGTAAAAATTGAATCATACACAAATTAATAATTCTAAACCACATTAATTAACTAGCAATTGCACTTGTGGTGCAAAGGAACGCCAAAGGAGACGAATGGTGTATTTTGGGTCCCACTTCCACACCCTTTTGACAAACGCACCCATGGTTTTGAAAAAAAAAAAACTGCTTACAGAAGTATTTATAGCAGTTTCTTGAGAGAAGATTAAGTGGTGCCGCAATGCATGAGAAGCGTAGATTTTGCAAATAATGGTTTAAACGAAACCATTTTGCGAGGGCACTATCACATGCACATGACAGTTTGAAATGTAAGCATATAAGCAAGTGGAATACATTGATTGGAATTGTCAATGGTACTGAGAAAACACTAAATAATAGATACTGAAGCCTGAAACAACAAATTAAAATTGCATAAGATTAGTAAAGAGTGACTTGCTAGTGCATATTTGTAATATTTGAAGTTTTTGTTTTTTTTGAAATTATTGTTAATCATATTTGAAATGATATATGCACATCACAATTTGAAACGTGTGCCTATACAGAAAAAGAAAAACATTGATTGAAGTTGTAAATAGTACTAAGTAAATACTAAATAGTAGAGAGAGTAAGATTGAAATGGCTAGTTTGACTCAAACAATTAGAAAGCAATTTATTTTATTTTAGAAAGAGTGAAGCAAATGTACTAAATGTCTTTGTGAAGATCACATTAGAATAGATTAGGTTGAAGAGTGTTTATTTATTTATTTATTAATCTTTATTTTATTTTATTTCTATTTATTTATTTATTTTATTCTTATTTTTGTAATTAAGAAATTTTTTTTTATCTATTTTATTTTTAATTTTAATTTTATCTTTATTTTATTTTATTTCTATTTATTTATTCATATTTTATTTATTTATTTAATTATTATTATTATTATTATTATTATTATTATTAGTATTAGTATTATTATTATTATTTTTATCATGGCATGTAACTCTAAAAAATAAAATAAATATATAAATTGAAACTTTAAATATTATTTAATTACTTTTGACATTTAATTTATTTGATAATAATAAAAACAAATGAATATCCTTTGAATAATGCACTGAGGCTATCTCCCTCTTTTATAAAGCACTCGAATATTAATAGATATGACAATAATTCCAAACCATCCATAGATATGACAATAATTCCAAATATTAAGAAAATGTTCACATCGTAACCATTAAATTCGTAACTAATTTATCCTTGTCCAAGAACAATGACCTATCATCATTGAGCACAATCGAAGGTACTGGAATATGCTATTTATATATACACACGCATAGTACTCTTGAAACCATCTAGCAATATGAAGGCAAGTCCAAAAATATTAGGAGAACGCCTCCCATAATAGCAGTCCAAAATTTTGATTAACTTGCTTCGCTCCTCTCTAAAGCTGCAAAACAAAAAAGCAAAGCAAATATAAGACCATTGATGAATAAACTTTTAACAATTGATGGATACATTTAAGTGAAATTCCTGTTAAAAACCAAATTTACACAAATAAGCGAACTGGATATGACAAAAACAGCAGTACAAGTCCTGTGAATATTAAAAGCATAAGACTTACTGTTGAATGGATACCTTACTCCTAAATCCTTGTTGTTCTTGAAAACTCTGATAGGGACATCAGATATGTGCGTTGATCTATGTCCCCCTTTGCTCCACTGAAACCATTAGTTTGGAGAATGTAAGGCTGTCCAGACCTATTGCCGAAGAAGTCAAAGTCTATTTCATCACGTTCAGAGTTCTGAGAGGACAGTTGTTCCAACAAAGGCAATACACTATTGTTTTGATGCTGGCCTCTTTAGCCCTTATTTTCCCTCCTGGTAGCCTTGCAGGACAAGTGGTTTTTTTCGCCATTATTGGCTCTGCTTTTTTTATCGACTTTCTTGTGTGACACTATGCTTACTATGCTTGCAATTAGTTTGAATTTTTGGAGACATTCTGGGGGCATTGAAGCTTAACAAGTACATGTAATGGTCTTTTAATTAATGAAAGATATGTTGTTTTCTTAGCTTGAAAAAAGTGCACACTTCAATTTGCATAAGCTAATCCACATTGTGCATTGGCTCATAGAAGCTCTGAAATATAAATGCATTTCATCTAGTTTAATTCAATGTTATTTATAAAACTTGAAATCGTACATTTGGGTCAACCTTAAACAACCATTCCGCAATAATTAGATCAATTGATTATGTTGATTTCAAAACCCCATGAGACCCTGATGCACATAACTCAGTTAGATATGCGAAATCCACCTTTGTGGGGCGCATTGCAGAGTCCAAAGATGAGAGGCGCCGATCAAAGGAACCTAGAACATTAAGCATGGCATCTGTTACAGCCTGACTCTTCTGCAAGCTTTCCCTCAATTTGTTAGCGCTCTCCATCTCAACCTGCAGTGTGATCAGAGCACAACTGAATTATGCTTCTAGATGAATGGCTGAATGCTCGCCTTCCAAAGCTTTTCTGTATTCTGTCGTCCTGAAATATGGCGCGGTATGACGAGTTGGATATAGAAACTGCCTGAGGGTCGCCATCTTCTTGATAGCGGTTTTGATGTTATGGGCAATCAAAGTTGGAAAGATGCACGTATTGAAGGTGGCAAAGAGACAACGAGGTTGTTCTCGATGCATGGTGGGCTGGACATGTAGAGTAAAGCGCAAGACATTGGGGGTTTGGAGACGATGCCGTTGAAGTAGCCCTGGTTGCAGGGAATATATCTCGAATAAACCTGTTTTTGTCGGACTTTCCAGCAGAAAGACCACTTCTCTGTCTTTCAGGCCTCCACTTTACTTCCATCTGACGAAAAAAAATTCGAAGATGACAAAACTGGCCTGCTTTTTTTCTCACAAGCAAAAGCATTCTCATTCAAAGCAGGCCTCTCAAAATATTTATGGTTGACTGTCTCGGTGCTGCAAGTGGGCACCTTATCAGCAGACTTCAGCCTTCGGGCCATAACCTGGTAGCTGGTAACCCCTTCCGTTGCATTCAAACCAGTGACATCAGATTCGCATTCGAATTCGAGCTCGAGTCCACAGACTGTATAAAAAAGCCATTCTGCATCGAAGGCACAGCCCTGGCCACCACATCCTCTGGGTTACCTATACAGGGGTGCCTATCCCTCGGATTGACGTGTTGGAAACGGGGCAAGGGAAGCCACGTGATGCTGTACAAATGGTTTAATGATAAGAAATCTCGAGAAAACCAAAATCCTGGATTCGACATAATCAAATACGGAATTGTCATTTCATATTGAAGCTAGACAGTTGTGAAATCTCCGAAGTATCAATCTCGAGTAAACTCTAACAACTGATTAAATAAACAGATTTAAATTAATGATACATATCCAATTATAACATGGTAAAGGTCAAAATGAAGAATTTAGTATGGTTGAAAATTAATGAACACGGAGTGGAGGGAAATTAATGAAAATGGAGCATGGTGAGAGAGTACTGTGCGACAGCGTGCTGGACAAATCCAACGGTGGAAAATAAAAGTCTAATCAATGGTGGAAGACAAAAAGGTTGACGATGGTGAGCAATGAACCTATGATAAGTAGTGTGCCTATCAAATTCTAGTTGGAAAGAAAGACGAATCTTTTCCAGCCAAACCTAGCAAAGAGAAATCTACAAGAAAAAAGAATGAAATCTACCACAATCTCATACAATCTACTGCACATAGCTGCAATGGGAGGGAAGGAATAGCAACGCCAAGAAAATCCCAGCCACTCGCTCACCTGATGTTTTTGACAACTCCATATGTTCCGATTATACCTTCATTTTGACTGCACTCATATCATATCTTGACTATAATTAAATTGTATATAAAGAAAATAAAAATGCATTGATTTATTAGATATCTTTGAAAAAAAATACATCTTCTCTTCCACTTGGTGTAAAAGAAACCTTAAAATCTATTTTTTATAAAAAAATAAAAATAATATAAAAATAATTATATTAATATGAACAACAATTCAACATAATCAATATTATTTGAAATTATTACTTTAAGATTATTAATAATAATAATTTTTATTACTTTAAAAATGCCAATGAATAAGTTTTTATTAAAAAATTTAAACATTATTTTATAAAATAAAATATAACTTTTTAAGAAAATCACGTTAAAATGAATTTGAATCCAAATTTTTCCATTCTGCCGAGAAAATACCCATTGCATAATTTGAGCGCGTGAATCAGACAGTAAATTCCACGTCAGCATTACTTATAACCGTTGTCAAGGCTTAAATGGAGGTGAGTGGAGACGGTGGATCCGAAGCGGTTAACAAAGGAATCTACCCAACTTTCCAACGTTCTTTAAAGCTGCTTTTCCCTACCACAAAAGCGCTAAATCTTTACGCAATTTCATGTTTACTATTATTAGACACAAAAGCACTAAGGTTTTTGGAAACAGAAAATTTATTCAAACATAGAATTTTTATTTAGTTATTCGGATCAAAAATCATTCAAGAGTTCTTTGAAACCACCGAGGGTTTTTATGCAGATATTTAGATTGAGCCATTTTGGAATTCTTTGTAATTCACACAACAAATGAGGAGCATAAAAGTAAAGAATAACGACATTAATACATAGACAGAAAACAAGAGAGGAACAAATATATTTATGGCTTTATCATTAATAGATACACGACTCAACTGCAAAGTAACGTTGTCCAACCTTTATTCTGAACGCCCAAATGCTTTCTCATATACATTGAAAGAATAAATTATAAGGAATTTGACTATTCAATGAATGTTTTGGAGATTCAGACTGTATATTCCAGCTTTTTTACTGGTTTTATCTCCTTAAACCTATGCACATATTTTCTCTACCCTATAAAGGATTCATGGATGAAATATTCAGAGATAAAAAAGGTAGAAAAATTACAAACTGGATGCCTATTGAATTGCGTTGGGCGCTATCAAAACATCCACAGATTCTCTGTATTGTTATAATCTTCTTGAAAATCGTATAGATCCATTAATCCTGGCCATGCTTTTAAACCATCATCAAATTCTGTACCACAAACTACGCTGCCACCTTCATTTACATTTACATTGCTCACTCCTTGCACGCCTTGACCTTGAAAAATGTCCATTAACCATTCGTTTCCTTCTTCCAGATTGCATGGCAAAAGATTATCCAATTCTGAATGTAACTCCGTATTTGTGCGCTACACAAATTATTGCTGCTCTCTGCAATTAATTGGTCATGATGCTGCGCCTGTAGCTCTTCTCCCCAGCGCCGACTGATATTCCAATGTTTGTGTTTTCTGCCCACAAGAAATCTGTTTCGTTGAATGCCCCAGTCCACTGAGGTTTCATGCAGGCCGCGGGCTCAGTATTATTGAACATTAACTGACTAGGGCATGCATTCATGATGTTAATCCCTTGGCCGTTTCCTGGCGCCGTCGCATCTTGTTCAACGCCTGGAGTTGGACGATTGTACTCGTTATCAAGGTCTTGTTCTCGCTCTTAGCTTTTTCGTACAACTGAGTGCTGGACCCCGGCGCAGTGACCTCATCAGAGGTCCCATGGCAGGTGAGGAAAGGAGCCGTGACTTTGTCAAAATTTCGCTGAAAGAAAGCGCAGACCTAGACGATGGTGGAGAAATGGAGGACGTCACCGGCGTGGACAGCTGACAACTACGACCAATAATCTATTTACCTTTGTCAAGATATTATTGGTTAGAAGGATGATGAGAAAACCCTCCCATTCGCTGAAAGAACAGTCACATTCAGCTAAAACCAGTAAAGGGAACGTCTTTCGACGTAATTAATAATAATGTAATAAACCATTTAAATTTATAATTTCTATATATAAAGATAAAATTTTAAAATTTTTCTGACTTTCACATTTTTCAAAAATAATAGAAAGTTATCAACAGTTTCTACGACAATGAGTATATTTCTAACTATAAATATAACTATATAACCGGTAAAGGGAACGCCTTTCGAGGTAATTAATAATAATGTAATAAACCATTTAAATTTATAATTTCTATATATAAAGATAAAATTTTAAAATTTTTCTGACTTTCACATTTTTCAAAAATAATAGAAAGTTATCAACAGTTTCTACGACAATGAGTATATTTCTAACTATAAATATAACTATATAACTGAAACGGATAATTTCAAATAATATTGTAGAAATATTTTAATGGATATATGAAATATGACTGATTATTATTCTTTATATATATACAAATATATTTGGCATATCAAACCAAAGAAATTAAAACCTGATCTAATATTTAATAATATAATAGAGAATAATTTAATCCATGAAAATGTTTATGACTAAAACTGAATTAAATAAATTCATCTACTTCCTATTTTCTTTTCTGCTAACAAAGTAACTAAAATTAGAACAACAAAAAAATACAATTAAAATATTGTCTACCTATCATCCCAGTCTGTTTACAAAACGATAAAATGTATCGCATAACTTATCTATTTCAATGGAATGAACATATTTTTTACAAACAATTTGATACAGTTGCAAGGCGGAATGCTTTTGAAATTGCAGCAAAAAGCCAAGTGAAAGACCTATAGGATGTAGAATTCAAATCGAATAAAAGTAGTTAGCCAATGTACTTTACATATTCATGAAATGAATGAATACACAACATGCTGCTATTCTAAGATTCTCGTTACGAAATGGAAACACGGAGTTGTTGAAACTATCATTTCTCAGTTTTATTGAAATTTTCACTTACGTCATTTTTCCTATCTCCAATCCTTTGAGATCTTCTGCAACGACTTCATAGTCCTTTAAAGTGGGCGGAGAAAACCTTTCCCATAACTAGGGTTTTGGTTATTCTTCGCGTTACCCCTTTTCCAGTTCTCGATCGCCTCTTGCCGATGAACTTATTATTCACCGTGACGGACCTCTGATTATTACATGATCTTGACAGTGCCTCTGCTAACCTGTTCAGTGTCCCCGGAGTCTCAGATTGCTCCGTCATCGAATCCAAAACTTCCACGGTTTCGCTTGCTTTTGCTTCGACGGTAGCCCGGGAAGGGCTGCCTGGATCACAGCTGGACGTGGACGACGCTTCCACGTCCCGATTATTATCATTCGAAGTCCCGATTATGACGCTTTCGACCGGTCTCGAGTTCAATTCCCTCTCGAGTGCTCTGATCAAGATTTTCATGTCCCGCTGTGAGGCCTCAAAGATCCAGGCAGCATCAGCGTCCTGGTGTTTGGCCGTATGAGAGGGCTTGAAGCCCCAGGCATCCAAGGCTTGTTCCCTCAATATGCTTCTGCTTTTGGAGGGAATTGATAGCTTCATGTTCGATTTCGTGACCTCCTCCATCACCGCTCTGCGTCCTCTCTGAGTATACATACATTCATGCACAAAATGAGAGCAATCGAGAGACAAGAAGAATTTCTTCCGTAATCACATAAAGATTTTCTTTCCTATGTAAATACAAGTGGGAACACATCGCTCAACTTGTTACGGTAGTCCAAGTTTTACAGTTTAAAATATTATTTTTAAAAATGTACTATCGTATTAAAGATTATAGCTTTTTATGACTTTCTAATTTTATGAACGAACTTTAACATTGTAATTGTCACTTTTCTCGAGTACGCATTGACGCCCGCTTTCACCTTGTGACTGTTCACACATGTATTTGATGGCTAAGGTAAATACAATATTTCCCAATACCAAAAACTATATATAATTTTATTTAATAATAATTTATATGAATATGATTGTTTTAACAGAGATGAGGATTTTTTTTAGAGAATCCCTAAGTTTGATTAGATGCATTATTATTTATAGTTTGGTAATTTTTATATTTTAAGAATCTGTTCAACCATAATCTAATTATATTTATATATATGTTTTGGTGGTGTGGTAAAATACAAGTGTATTAAAAGAGTTATTTTTTTTCAATTATTTTTTTTGTAAGTTTAGTAGTTCTTTTCCATTTTCTATTAATATAAAAATCTGGTAACATAGATACAAAAATTAGACCTCAATTTGTCTGAACGAAACCAAGTTTGTTGGCCATCTAAGTGCATTGTACGCCATCCAAAACATAAACTGCCTTAATATCCTAAAAAGAGTCTTAAGATAACTAATATCAAAGTTTGCTAATATTATCATTTACAGAAAATAAAGCTAGCCGCTAAAAAAGAAGTAATGTTATCTGTATTCATCATCTCACTGCACTGGGGCAGGATCTTTAACACTGGATCCTAGTATTTCACCTTGCTGCATGGCTTTTATATCTTTCTCCATTCTGCCAAGTCTAGCATTTCCTGAATGTTTCTATTGATATCTCCCAACGTGGAACCTAATTTTGGTTCTCTTGTTTCCTGAGTTGACATTATAGCTTTTTCCAACAAGCATTTTATCAACCAATATGTTCTAATTGAGTGCTGGAACAATGAGATTCTCCATTTGTGTAATTGAATTTGTGTAGCCTTTGCTATATCAACAATTTTTTACTAGATTTTTAACAAAACTATCAAAAAAATATAATTGACCAAAATGTCTAGAAATGTTTTATCATAACAATTTATTTTTTCTTTTCTTATTTTAATATTTCAATATTTATTTAATTTTGAACCATATTTTCTATATAAAAATGTTTTTATGTTACCGATATATTGTTAATGTGACACATTAAGATTATTTAATCTTGTAGAATGAAATACTTTACTTATAATTCATAATGAATAATTTTGTTATTATTAATATATATTGAATACTACTTATCATTTTTATGTAAAAATTGAAAATCTCAGCTATTTGTTGTGTACACTACACATTTTAAACTTACAATTCTAATCAATTTTTGCTAAATTTTAAATAAAATGGATTGAAAATATAAAAATAGAATACTCTTTAAAATGCTTCAACCATACAAATGGACTTTTTTTTTTTTTAATCATAAATAATAATATTTATAATATTACCATAATAACTATATAAATTTAAATTTTACATAAATGTATTTAACTTTTCATAATTGGTAAATAAATAATTAATTAGTTAATAAAAATTCCTACCATTAATTGCAGAAAGATCCAAAATAAATATATAATAGGTATCCGCAATAAGCTTTTTAACTTTATTATTAATCAAAATAAATAAATCAATAAATTCCGGGGATCAATGGGGATAAAAGTACATGTTTATAATGATTTTTCGCTTAAATGTTAGTTTAATATTTTTGGAAAAGATAAGAAAATAAAGTAACTCAAAAACATAAAATAAGGGGTTTCAAACTAATTAGTACATATTATAAAATGCTTATGCGACTGTATATGAGCAAAAGCCGTGAGACGAATCAGTGGCGTGCTCTTTTAATAACTTTGGAAGACTTAATTATTTTACTAATTTTCATAACCTCAAGTTTATTGTGGATGACTTAAATAGATTGTTATTCATTTTTTGGGCAATCCCAGAGGAATTTGCAAACGTGATATCAAATACACTATCCTTTAAAGAAGGAGTTGTTTAACTAGTTAGAAGAATTGTCTAGACAGTCAAAATTGGTTGGAATTTGGGTAATTTGTTTTTCAGAAATCTTGCAATAGCAGTATTTGAATCATGTTTTTGATAATGGAAATGGATTCAGCACCATCGAAAACTTCTAGAACACTCAAAATATTGAAAATTGATAACTATAACTTGAATTTACAAAAACCCTTGCCAGAATTTCTTAAAATCTTATCTGAATTTCAATGATTTTCAAGGCAAAGAAACAGTGACTACGGAATCAAATGAATTGACAACCGCCCTGCAATGTCAATTCACATGAACCACCCATGATACCCAAACCACGTAATTTACTCCTCATCACAAAAGTGAGAAATCGTGATATACACACTCACTGAGCACGTGCCGCAAATGACAGCCAGAGAACCTTGACTACGCATGACAAAAGTTGAACTCGGAAATTCTGGTAAAGAGATTCACTGGTTTTTTTTCGATGAACTCAAAATACCTCGTGTCAAATATTGTAACTATCTTCATGTTTGATTGAATTGTTTGCAGCGGCCGTCCAGTCATGGGTTTCGAGTTGTTATCGCGGCCCTCCGATTAGAACTTTGTCCGATGGCACACAAATGGATTTCTGGTGATTGTAAGGGTGGAAACATCCGTAGTCTCGCTCACACTGGATTGGGATCGATATTGATACGCCCAATGAGTGGGGCTTTCACTATATGAACCAAATTATTAACCATATCTTTTTATGGTGGGGTGGATAAAATTATAGCCATGATATTAATTTTGATGAAAGGACTATTATATTAATATGATCTTGGAAAATTTATATTGCAAGAAAGAATGTGTTAATTAATTTGCATAAAATATTATGCATTAGTATGTAAGAAGTAGTTAGCTTCTTGTGCGAAAGGGAGATGTGTGTTTAGGCAAGAAATACTTATCATATTAATTTACATGTGGTTATGTCTTAATTTTATCTTGAAATAAGATATGTATTTGTATGTACTATAGTTTTTGTAAATAGTTGTCTCTTGAAAGAAAAATGTTGAAATGTAGTGATAGAATCTATCATGTTAGCTTTCTATCATAAAGTGATATGCATTTGTATGCATAATAACAATAATAATAATAATATCTGTTGTATTGGAAAAAATTACTTACTTACATGCACAAACAAAAGTTGAAGGGCTGATTTTTTTTAATAAGTTTTATCTAATTATATGCACTAGAATCAAGGCTAAGATTATAATTTCATTTAAATGAAAATTGATGGTTACCATGGCTATCCTTTGGAAAAATAGTAATTAATGTGTTATTTATTTTATAGACATGCTTTGATGATTACATGCTTATAACTAGCCCATATGCATTGTTTTTAAAGGAAGCATGTAGCGATATTTTGTTTGCATTTCATGAATGTACATGAATAGATGGTGAAGCATCACTAGGATAGATTTATGAATTGGTTGATTAATACTTTATGTAATAATGATATCAACTATGCTCACGAAAGTAATGGCACGAAAGGATGATGACTTGTGAAAAGGATAAATTATGTTTAACATGGTGGTAGGTAAAGAATTAATGGTGAACGCAAATGAGTGTGAGCTGAAATTGTCCACTAAAGGAATGACCACACCAGAAAGATATAAAGATGGGGGATTTGTTGGTAAACGATATTATGATGATTGTAATAGGTTTTAGCTAGATATTTTCTATTTAAATGTCATTTCCCTGTAAGATTTTATGACAATGGTTAAGGAATGGACTCCCTTATAAGCCACTGAGTGAGGGGTAACACCCTCATGAGTGTTTAATATTAAAATTAACATTTGTTGGTTTTAACCCTACGGGGTTTCCATGTTATATCAGTGTCTAATGATTTGGGTGTATGTTGTGCTACTTTTATGTTTTGGATTACTTGCATGAGCATATGTTTATAATATCAAGTGTGTGATTAACTAATATAGTTAAAGGAACCATGAAAATTTTGAAAAGTTACATCAAAAAGTTTATGTCAGTATGTGACAAAAGTAGTTGTTAATGGTTATGTAACTTACTATTCCTCTACTAAGGTTACTCTATGTAATGATGAAAATTATATCTAATGGTTAATGATTAATTTGGAATAGTAATTTAGATAGTTACACACAGATAAATTGTGTAAATTTTTTCTAACTTCATTTATTTTCGCATACATTTTCATGCGAGGTCTTCATTGTTGTAATACAGCTTTACTCCCAAATAGGAAATGTTGTACATTAAATATTTTTCCTGCTTCATTGTTGTAGTACAACTTTACTCTAGAATATATAAAAATGCTGAAGACAATATGAAGTGTCGGATTAACAACAACAACACTAAATAACCATCACCTTGGGAACAAAGAATTAAACACCAATTTAAAATAATGTTATCCATTTGAATATTTACTACACCTACATGTTTTAGTATACTAGAAAACCTTTCCACTCACATTATGAGTTTTACGCTAACATTATGAGCTTTCTAGTGACTTAATCTAATAGTTGGATATGGTGATCTCAATCCCATTTGCTAACATTATGATTTTTCCATGAATTAATCTAATAGTTGGATACGGTGATGTCAATCCCATTTGCGGAGAGATAATGTCAACCATAAAGTGAAAAATGATTCTATTGGGAATGGCCTAGAGACCCTGTTCAATTTTATGAATTTTTTTTGGAGATAGATGTAGGGTAAATCATGCAAAAAGTCTTCATATCCATTTGTTTTTCCCTTCTTAATCATGGTGATTATGAGGTATACCTAAAAATCATGGAAATTTGAAATAATATGACATAGTTTTACTTCAGAAAATATGAGATTGCCAATATATAGAGAATATAACTAAAATGCTATCATAACTGAGATCAATAATTCATGTTTAGGCCCAATAAGTGTAGTTGACAAAGAACTATCAAACGAACTGTGTAACTTCAATTAAAAATTAAGGGTTTCATGACCAATCCTCTACTATAAGCATTAATTAACAGATACAGTGTTCCGGCAATGCCATTTGGGTATCATACCCTTAAAGAGAGAAATATACATGTACATTTTAGAAGCTAAATAACGAAAATCGGTCACGTAACCCTGTCGAGGTTTGAGGAGATGCCCCTCGACCTCCACAGGAAAGAAAACCAGAGACAAACCCTTGTTGGGCCGGCAAGATTGAAACCCGTATACCAGTATACACAATACTGGAAACCATTTAATCAAATAGTGGAAAATTACTTATGCACCTGAAAAAGATAGTAAATATAAATGCCTTAGAATATGTCTGCCATCGAAAATATGGTAGCGTCGACAGATAGCTAGGGTAGAAAACTTTACTTGTAGAAGAAGTGGAATTATTCTGTCAAAAAGACTTGAAACAAGGCATTGCAAAGCCATGAATAAGGGATAACACAAGAGGTAAAGATTTCATTACCTTGGGTCGACCTGAAATGGTAAACCCTCACACCTGCAGAGACAATGATCAATTAAATATAAAATTGGGGTTTAAATATGCACATATATATAATGATTTGTTTAAATAAAAACAGAGCTAACATGGAAGCTCGAAGGAAATGCAACACCTAGATGTCAAGCTAGTCAATAGAGAAGCATTACTTGTAAGGTCGCCAAGAAGAATTGTTACTGGATGAACCCCATGCAGCGAGCCAAACTGAAACTGGAGAGACATGGTCGCACGACGGTCTAAGGCTCTGTCAGCTGTTGAAATACATTGAGGTCACTAAATAGCGACAGAGAAATCCTAAGCATGAAACCCTTCAAAAAAGGAAGAAAATAGTAGAATGACCAGTGTGATAAAATTACCCTGGCATGAGCTTGTTGTGTGTGCTTAACCCTTCTCAGCATGAAAAACAAGGTTGCAGAGCTCACAAGAATTCGCAGCAGAGCCACAGAAATGAGGTGGTTAGGATTTGGCTAAGGGTAGGCCATTACCCTAACAAGTTATGAGTCAATCAACATCGTCGATGTTGCGAGCAGATCAATAGTGGAGATGAGCCATGTGCCAGCACATAGGGTTGCAATAAAATTCGAAGCAAAGGACTGTTAACATATAACTTTATGCATATCAAAATCTTTACACCATGGAACGGATCATATATCAATATTGATCCCTTGTACTGTATGTATGTATGCCTATTATGGTTATTAAATCCACCTCGAGAACATGACTTATAAACTTTGTGATCTTTATAATAATTGCAATGAATGGATGTATGTTTTAACTAGTCTGAAGTTGGTTCATTAATACTATAAAAATATTGACTCACTGTGGTATGTTTACAATAGGTATTGTTTCCATGTTGTTATTTTTATAAATATTCTATGTCATTTAATTATATATTTAGAGTTGGTTTGTTGTCCAGGTTTCTAGGGTAATATATACATAGTAATGTAGTCTTTTATGATTATTTCTATATTTAGTAGATAAAACTACTATCCTAGTTAAAAAAAATTATGTGATTAATTTTATATGGATGAACGTTATATTTATGATTGAAATTAAACTACTAAAATTTCTTTACTCCCTATTTTATTTTCTCATAACAAAGTAAATAACATTAGAAAAACAAAAATTACAATTAAAATATTGTAGTGTGCTTAAAGAACGATAAAATATGTCGCATAACTTATCTATTTCAATGGAATTAAAATAATTTTTACAAACAATTTGATACAGTTGCAAGACGGAATGCTTTTGAAATTGCAGCAGAAAGCTGAGCGAAAGACCTATACGATGTAGAATTGAAATCGAATAAAAATAGTGAGCCAATGTACTTTACATATTCATGAAATGAATGAATACACAACATGCTGCTATTCTAAGATAAAACAAACGCATAACACAACACAGAATCATGAGACAAAGCTCACTGAATAATTGGTTTTCATTTCACGATTACATTACATTTTATAGCATAGCATACTCACCTAATCTCCCTGAATTGGAGGCAACAGACCTAAATAGCTGGAACTAAACTCTAAATAAAACCTCTCGTTCAACAACTCAAAACTAAATCTATTTCTGCATTAATCTAGATTATTCTCACATCCTCCCTTAATGGAGAAATGGATTTTCTACAATACCTACTTTACTTCTAAAAATTTCAAATTTGATTTTACCAAGAGGCTTAGTAAATATATCAGCCATATTATCCTTGGTATTACAAAATATTAAATCAATTTCATTAGACTCAGTCTTCTCACGTACAAAGTGGTATTGTAGCTCAACGTGTTTTGTTCTAGTGTGGTATATTGGATTATGTGCTAATTTTAAAGCACTTTGATTATCACAATTGATGCATGTTGAACCACTTTGCGCCTTTTCAAGATCTGCAAGAATTCTCCGCAACCAAATAGCTTCACAGGTGGCATTGGTCAAAGCTTTGTACTCAGATTCTATTGATGATAAAGAAACAGTTGGATGTTTCTTACTACTCCAAGATACGACCCCTGATCCTATATGAAATGCATAGCCAGAGGTAGATCTTCTGTCATTTGGATTTCCTGCCCAATCTGAATCAGAAAAACCTGTCAGTGCAACATCAGATTCATCAGTATACATAATACCTAAATTGACTGTTCCTTTTAAGTATCAGAGAACTTTCTTTGCAGCATTCCAGTGATTTCCTAAAGGCTTAGCCATGAATTGACTAAGGATACTGACTAAGTATGCAATGTCTGGTCTGGTAGTGGTGAGATAGTTCAGACTTCCCACCAACTCACGATATAATGTTCCATCTGCCTCTTTAGTTCCATCTTCTTTGTACAACTTGTCATTCTGTTCTAAGGGAGTTGACATAGCTTTGCAATCAATCATATTGAAATTTTTAAGAATTTCCTTTGTATATTTGCTTTGAGTGATCAATGTTTTACCAGGCTCTCTCCATACCTCAATTCCTAAACAATAATGCAATTCACCCGAATCTTTCATTTCAAATTCCTGCGACAACTGAACTTTAATTTCTTCAATTAACTTGTAAGCACTGCCTGTGATAATGAGATCATCCACATACAAAGATATTAAAGCAACATTTCCTTCTTCATCTTTCTTAACATACAAGTTAGGATCATTTTTGCTTTTCACAAACCCATTCTGAAGAAAGAAGGTATCAATCTTTACATACCATGATCTCAGTGCCTGTTTCAAACCATATAATGCTTTTCTTAACCTGCAGACTAGATGCTCCTGTCCTTGTTTGAAAAACCCTTCAGGTTGAACCAAATAAACTTCTTCCTTTAAATCACCATTTGAAAAGCAGATTTGACATCCAATTGATGTATATTCCAATTATGTTTTGTAGCTAAGGCAATCAGTAATCTAATTGTATTCAATTTAGCTACAAGTGCAAAAGTATCTTCATAATCAATTCCCTCCTGTTGAGCATATCCTTTTGCTACTAATCTTGCCTTAAATTTATCAATGCTACCATCTGCTTTAAATTTAGATTTATACAACCATTTGCTTCCAATTGGAACTTTGTTTTCAGGGAGTTCCACTAATTCCCATGTTTGATTTTTCATGAGAGAGTCATATTCATCATTCATAGCATTTCTCCATTGTTCATGTTCTTTAGCTTGTTCATAATCAACTGGTTCTACAACATTCATGATATTAGACATCAAGGCATAATCTCTATACCTTGCAGGAAGCTGGGTTTGTCGGGTTGACCTTCTTGGTGCTACAATACCTGTTGGAGTTCCATCCATGATTCTTCGGCTCTGAGGTGAATCTTCCTCTCGTGATGAATCACTGTTGCTCGATGTGCTCATGCTGCTCTCATTCTGATCTTGAACCTGTACATGTACCTGTTCCTGTTCCTGTTTAACCAAAGTATCATGTTTGGAATGATCATCATTAGATATATGCCATGCATCATTCTTTGTATCACATTTATCAGCCTGCTCATGAAACACCACATCTCGACTTGCAAACAGTTTATGTGTACTTGGATCAAACAATTTATATGCTTTCTGATCTATACAATACCCAATAAAAACACACTTGATTGACTTTGCATCGAGCTTTCTTCTGTTAGCCTTAGGAATATCTGCAAAGGAAGTACATCCAAATACTCTTAAATGACTGACATCAGGTTTATAACCATGAAGAATCTCAAAAGGAGTTTGAAAAACTAATTTCTTAGTGGGACATCGATTCTTCAAATAAACAGCAGTATTAATGGCTTCTGCCCAGAAACCATTAGAAATATTTTTACCTTGAAGCATACTGCGAGCACACTCCACCAGTGTTCTATTCCATCTCTCAGCAACACCATTTTGTTGAGGGGTATGAGGTACTGTGAACTTTTGTTGGATCCCATTAGATTTACAATATCTGTTAAATGCGTCTGACTTATATTCACCCCCTTGATCAGATCTGAGTATTTTAATGTACTTACCTATTTGTTTTTCAATCATAGTTCGAAACTCTTTAAAATACTCAAATATATCACTTTTCATTCGAATGAAATAGACCCAGGTATACCTAGATCTATCATCAATAAAAATAACAAAGTAGGAAGCACCACCAAGAGACCTAGTTTGCATAGGTCCACATACATCAGTGTGAATTAATTCAAGTACATCATACTGTCATTTCTCGGTATGAACGAGAAACTCTTCTCTATGCTGCTTACCAAGTGCACAAGCTTCACATGGTAAATGTTCACACTTCATAACAGGAAGACCTTCAACCATTGATTTTATTTGCAACAACGATAAATCATTGTAATTTAGGTGCCCATACCTGTGATGTCATAATTCTGCTATTGATGTCTCTTTGGATGTCAATACAACATGATGCTTCATTGTCACATCCAATTTATACAATCCTCCAACCTTGGTACCTGTGGAAACAACCCTGTAGTAGTCCTGAACATCTTTCACAATACACCCCAATTTACCAAATTCCACTTTTAAATGATTATCAGTGATAGTTGAAACAAATATCAAATTATTTTTGAGAGCAGGTACATACATCACATCATGAATCTGTCTCATTTTTCCATTAGGTAAGTACACATTTATTATGCCATAGCCTTAGAATTTAAGTGACCTATCATCTCCTATATAAATGTGTGTGCCATCAGTTTTCTCATAATATTTATCATACCATTCTTTATTACAAGTCATATGTGCCGATGCACCAGAATCTATGAACCAAGCATTCTCATCATCAGTTTCAGCAGACAATGTAGCATCAGAAAGAAACAAATTAAGATTTTTAAATCCATCAGTAACTGAAGTGTCTCTGTTTATGAAATTTCCATTATGCCTTCTATGTCTCTGATTTGATTCATGATTATTTCTTCTATAGCAATCTTTAGCTAGATGTCCAGGTTTTCCACAATAATCACATTCAATGTTCCTCTTAACATAAGAATCAGGAGGTGTCATACGTTTCTGCTTTGCTTGAAAACAGGCTCTGTTCCTGTCCCATGGTCTCCCTCGGAATGATCTTTTACCTCTTGCAGTCAACGCCAAATCAGAACCGTTTGACTCCAGTTCAAAAATTTCCATTCTCTCTTCTTCTTGAAGAAGAATTCCAACCAATTCATCAAATGTAGGAGGTGTTGGTCTAGCTGAGAGTGCTGAAATAAAGACTTTATAGTCTTGGACTAAACCCTTCAAAGCAACAGTTACTAAATCGCTACTAGACACTTTTTCACCAATATCAACAAGCTTATCACTTAAGTCTTTAATTCTGGAAACAAAGTTGCTAATGCTCTCATTGGCATCCATTTTGATAGATAGTAGCTTTGTTTTTAAGAATAAAATGCGGTTTGCATTAGTAGTTTCATACAAACCTTTGAGAGTGTCCCATGTCGCCTTTGAAGATTGACAGTCCCGAATGTGAGGAATAATACTGTCCTTCACTGACATGCATAGCAGCACTTTTGCTTTCATTTCTCGCTTATCCAAATCTGGAATTGCAGCAGCAGCAGTAGGCTTGGGCTCATCACCTTTAACAATTGTCCAGAGATTGTATGCCTCCAGAACTATGATCAGCTTAAATTTCCAATTTACATAATTTTCACCATCAAGTTTGGTGGATTCATTTAAATATGAATCGGCAAGAGGATTAGCCATTTCAACAATAATGACCAGATTCTAAAGCCCAATGAGTTTTATGCACACCTTGGTCCTAAAGCCCACGAGGACAATTCAATTTTCAAATAAATTACCAATGAAGCCACAAGCTTCATATAATAAAATCCATAAAAAGAATCCTTTAAAAACGTATTTATTTATTTTAACTAAAAAACTTCAACCAAAGCTTTCTCCTTTGCAAAATGGTCACTTCCTTGTATCGTTTGCCTCTTATAACAAAGATGTGGTTCTTGCTTGAGTAATAAAAAAAACTTTGACTTATCTTTATTTGCAAACTTCGATTACAAAGCATGTAACTTCAACTTCCCTTTGCGCTGCTTCCACGGTGACAAATCACTGCCGCCACACGATTTTTTTGAGAGTCCGTAAGGATTTTTGCCACACGATCTTAAAAGGAACAATGAAGTAAATTTCATCTTCTCATCGAATTGAAAAAAAAACAAATACGATTTCAATGAAGCTGTCAATCATATTATAGCAGCAGATTCACGTCACAACAATTAATATAACAACAACAAATAAGCTTGATGAGCTTGATCTTTCTATACACGGCACACAACAGACAATCGGATTGGTTTCTGCACTTTCCACGTTGAAAGTGGTCTGTCATATGCATCTCAAAATGTCCTGAAACGGCTACAGCCACTGTCGGGTTTCTCTCCTCACCTCGACCACAGCGTGAGCTTTATTAATTCAGAAAAAAAATGCAGCACTCAAACAACGTAGAGCTCTGATACCAAATTAAAACAAATGCATAACACAACACAGAATCGTGAGACAAAGCTCACTGAATAATTGTTTTCCATTTCACGATTACATTACATTTTATAGCATAGCATACTCACCTAATCTCCCTGAATTGGAGGCAACAAACCTAAATAGCTGGAACTAAACTCTAAATAAAACCTCTCGTTCAATAACTCAAAACTAAATCTATTTCTGCATTAATCTAGATTATTCTCACATCTCGTTATGAAATGGAAACACGGAGTTGTTGAAACTATGATTTCTCAGTTTTATTGAAATTTTCACTTACGTCATTTTTCCTATTTCCAATCCTTTGAGATCTTCTGCAACAACTTCATACTCCTTTAAAGTGGGTGGAGAAAACCTTTCCCATAACTAGGGTTTTTGTTATTCTTCGAGGTACCCCTTTTCCCCTTCGCAATTGCCTCTTGCCGATGAACTTATTATTCACCGTGATGGATCTCTGATTATTACATGATCTTGAGAGTGCCTCTGCTAACCTGTTCCGTGTCCCCGGAGTCTCGGATTGGCCCGTCATCGAATCCAAAACTTCCACGGTTTTTCTTGCTTTTGCTTCATCGGTAGCCCGGGAAAGGCTGCCCAGACCACAGCTGGACGTGGACGATGACGCTTCCTCACTCATGGAACTTAGCGCAATATTATCATTCGAAGTCTTGATTATGACGCTTTCGACTGGTCTCGAGTTCAATTCCCTCTCGAGTGCTCTGATCAAGATTTCTATGTCCCTCTGGGAGGCCTCAAAGATCCAAGCAGTGTCAGCGTCCTGGTGTTTGGCCGTATGAGAGGGCTTGAAGTGCCAGGCATCCAAGGCTTGTTCCCTCAATATGCTTCCGCTTTTGGAGGGCATTGATACCTTCATGTTCGATCTCGTGACCTCCTCCATCACTGCTCTGTGTCCTCTCTGAGTATACATACTTTCATGCACAAAACGAGAGCAATGGAGAGACAAGAAGAATTTCTTCCGTAATCACATAAAGATTTTCTTTCCTATGTAAATACAAGTGAGAACACATCGCTCAACTTGTTACGGTAGTCCAAGTTTTACAGTTTAAAATATTATTTTTAAAAATGTACTATCGTATTAAAGATTATAGCTTTTTATGACTTTCAAATTTTATGAACGAACTTTAACATTGTAATTGTCACTTTTCTCGAGTACGCATTGACTCCCGCTTTCACCTTGTGATTGTTCACACGTGTATTTGACGGCTAAGGTAAATACAATATTTCCCAATACCAAAAACTATATATAATTTTATTTAATAATAATTTATATGAATATGATTGTTTTAACAGAGATGAGGATTTTTTTAGAGAATCCTAACTTTGATTAGATGCATTATTATTATTAGTTTGGTAATTTTTATAGTTTAAGAATCTTCTCAACCATTATATATATATATATATATATATATATATATATATATATATATATATATATATATATATATATATATATTGGTGGTGTGGTAAAATACAAGTGTATTAAGAGAGTTAGTTTCTTTTTTTCATTTTTTTTTTTTTTTTGTAAGTTTAGTAATTCTTTTCTATTTTCTATTAATATAAAAATACGATAACATAGATACGAAAATTAGACCTCAATTTGTCTGAAGGAAACCAAGTTTGTTGGCCATCTAAGTGCATTGTACGCCATCCAAAACGTAAACTGCCTTAATATCCTAAACAAAGTCTTAAGATAATTAATATCAAAGTTTGCTAATATTATCATTTACAGAAAATAAAGCTAGTAGCTAAAAAAGAAGTACTGTTATTTGTATTCATCATCTCACTACACCAGGGTGGGATCTTTAACACTAGATCCTAGTATTTCACCATGCTGCATGACTTTTATATCTTTCTCCATTCTGCCAAATCTAGCATTTCCTCAATGTTTCTATTGATATCTCCCAACCTGGAACCTAATTTTGGTTCCCCTGTTTTGTGAGCTGTGATTATAGCTTTTTCCAGCAATCATTCTATCAACCAATATGTTCTAATTGAGTGTTGGAACAATGAGATTCTCCATTTATGTAATTGAATTTCTATAGCCTTTGCTATATCAACAATTTTTTACTAGATTTTTAACAAAATTATCCAAAAATATAATTGACCAAAATGTCTTGAAATGTTTTATCATAATAATTTCTTTTTTCTTTTTTTATTTTAATATTTTAATATTTATTTAATTTTTAAATATTTTACTTATTATGAATATTGATATGTTTTATTTATGAACCATATTCTCTATATAAAAATGTTTTTATGTAACTGATATAATGTTAATGTGACACATTAAGATTATTTAATCTTGTATAATGAAATACTTTATTTATAACTCATAATGAATAATTTTGTTATTATTAATATATATTGAATACTACTTATCAATTTTATGTAAAGATTGAAAATCTCAATCATTTATTGTGTAAAGTACACATTTTAAACTTACAATTCTAATCAATTTTTGCTAAATTTTATATAAAATGAATTGAAAATATAAAAATGAGAATACTCTTTAAAATGCTTCAACCATACAAATGGACTTTTTTTAAATCATAAATAATAATATTTATAATATTATCATAATAACTATATAAATTTAAATTTTACATAAATGTATTTAAATTTTTATAATTGGTAAATAAATAATTAATTAGTTAATAAAAATTCTTACCATTAATTGCAGAAGGATCCAAAATAAATATATAATAGGTATCCGCAATAAGCTTTTTAACTTTATTATTAATCAAAATGAATAAATCAATAAATTCCGGGGATCAATGGGGATAAAAGTACATGTTTATAATGATTTTTCGCTTAAATATTAGTTTAATATTTTTGGAAAAGATAAGAAAATAAAGTAACTCAAAAACATAAAATAAGGGGTTTCAAACTAATTAGTTCATATTATAAAATGCTTATCCGACTGTATATGAGCAAAAGCCGTGAGACGAATCAGCGGAGTGCTCTTTTAATAGCTTTGGAAGACTTAATTATTTTACTAATTTTCATAACCTCAAGTTTATTGTGGATGACTTGAATAGATTGTTATTCATTTTCTCAGGCAATTCCAAAGGAATTTGCAAACGTGATATCAAATACACTATCATTTAAAGAATCAAATGCATTGACAGCCGCCCTGCAATGTCAATTCACATGAAGAACCGCCCATGATACCCAAACCACGTAATTTACTCCTCATCACAAAAGTGAGAAATCGTGTGTAACCACCCTCTTAGCCACTAACAAATAGTTAAGCTTTTTTATTAATTATAGATTAATTAAGACTGTTGTTATTTTTAATTGGAATATTAGAACAAAGCAAATTTTGATATTTAATAAAAAGAAAGATTTTCTTGTGGAATTTATTCCTGAGTGAAAACTGATGGTAAAAGTAAATCAAGATTCTGGAGGTAGTTGAACAGAAAAAGCAGTTCCACAGCTACCCAAGAAAACTCTGGGGATAAATAAAGGATCCCAAGGAGGGTTAGGGGTTCTGTGGAAAAGGGAGAATACAGTCATTAGAGAAAAGACCTTTCTTTTCAGTGGAGACTGTGGCTGGAGTCGGAGAACTAGACCGGATTGTCCCGAGTTCTCCTCCAGAATTTACTGCTGCCAGAGTTGGAGAAAGTGGACCGGAATGTCCTAGTTTCCTCCTTCAGAACTCTAAGTTCAACAGGAAGCCCGGACTTGAAGCTAGGGGGGAACTGTGGGACGTAATAGCCCTGGTTCGTGGTTGGGAGGAAAAAGCATACCATCAGAACGGTTGGATCACAGATGAGTAAAAATTGCTGTAGCATTTCATTTCTGTTTAAATTAGGATATTAATGTGCATGCTGCTTATTAAGATTCTGTTGTGAAAAGTGGTTCACTGAACAGTACAATAGTATTTTAAGGTTAATATGTTTTGAAGAAAAACATTTCAGTAGCAGAGAAAAACTGGAAGATTTACCCCGCTAGATAGTAAGTTCAGTACAGTACAGTAATATCTTAAGGATAATTTATTCTGAAGAAAAAATTTCCAATAGCAGAAACTGGAAAATGTACCTTGCATGAAACGAGAAGAAAATAACTGTAGTCATGTTGGAATTCTAGACTACGGAACCAGTAGAAAAGCATTAACTGTGATGAACAGAAAATCTGAACAAGTTACTAGTAGCTAGATATCATAAGAAACAGGGTAAATCATATCCAGGATGGCTGATGCCCATAACGCCCGTAGAGTCGAGCCTTTGGGAAGCCTCCGTCTATGATAAGCACGGACAGACAGTGGTCTGAACGCCAGAAGTGTTTTCTGGTTAATTAGGCAGAACTTGACACATAACACAGTTCGGTGCGAACCCCCTTACTAATTAAATTGACGAGGTATGAAACCCTCAAGAACATAGCAGAACCCAACTAGAACAGGCAAAGAAGAATGTAAGCCAAGACAAATAGACGTTCAGAAGACACTCGCAAGTCGAGAAAATAAGAGAACTCATAATATGCAAAAGCCATTATAAATAACTGAAACAAACATGCATTACACTGTCAACATCTGAAGCAAGATTTCATGTAATACCCCAAGTAATGCTACAACTGGTTACATAGATAAACCAATATATATATAAATATAAATATGCGGAATGGAATCCAGTTCTCGCCCTCGGCGAAGAGACTTTGTACACGGTGCAGCAAAGAAATAAAACAGAACACGGGTAGCAACCCGGAATCATCCTGAGTCAAAATTTATACAGGTCAATAACTTATACAAACTTGCATTTGACAAAATGGAACTTTCCCAACGGCAGAGCCGTAGGCATCAACCGAACCCAAGCATGATTTAGGACCAAATAGCGTAACCTATATGATTCTTACGCTGACGGTGAAGCGCAAGGCCGCAGGTTCGAAACCTGGGCAAAAACCCATAATAGGTATCATAAATTTACTCAAGAAATCTTTGAGAAGAGCTCAGGGTTCGTGCACGCCCGAGGGTAAATACCTGTGAATAGATGCCATGGCTAGGAAGGGTTCAAGCCGTCGAGACCCAGTGGTCAATTGATGTTCCTCTGAGGGGGAAAGAGCGACGGAAGAGGGTCCCTGTTAGCAGATTCCAACATTGTAGAAGTAAGCACAAAACCCTGAAATAAATGAAATATAAACACAACTTGCAATCAAAAGAAAATTGTCACGGAGCACCGGACTAACAAATACCTGTAGCAAGAAAAGAAGTTGCAGCCCTCGGTAAAACCAGGACCTCAACACCAGATTCAGCAGGGCGCCGCTACGGGTATGGAAACAAAAAGAATAAGGGTCAATATGTGGAAATAAACCACAAATAGCAAACTAAGAGCGAATTCTGCAAGAAAACCTATTTCACGCATACTGGAGGCGCTGAGCGAATACCTGGAGATGGAGCCGCCGGGAAAAAGCCACTCCTCTGGATGCGAGGTCGAACAGACGAATGCTGTGACAAGAACCTAGACAAAAATCTAACAGAAACTCTCTCCAAGAACCTGCGCCGAGGCACAACAATGAGCGGTGGTTGCGGTTACAAGCCAAAGTCATTAAAAACCCTAGAGAAGGACCACCGTAGGATCGACGTTGGATCGACGGTGTGATGAGATACAAATGTCAAGCAATTACGGTGGGCCAGTGGCCGGAATAATAACTATGATGAATTCGCAGATTTAATCAAACATAAAGGTTAGATTACTTGTACGCGGGCAATCCCAAATCACAAGAAGCAAACATAGCGGCCAATCAAGTTAAAACACAAAGTACACTATGATACCCGATAATCAATGGTTAATAAATCAATTCGGGCCTATATGCCAGTTTACTTACAGATCCATGGAAATCTATTTAATCCAAATAAGACATTACCGTACTGCTGATGTGAATATATATATATATATATATATATATATATATATATATATATATATATATATATATATAAGAACCTTATCCGATGCCAGTTCAAATAATTACTGTCATGTTATACACCGGTTGACATGGTAAAATTTTTTTTTTTTTACTATGGTAAGTTTTAAGTGTTGACTGTTACATCGTGATATACACACTCACTGAGCATGTGCCGCAAATGATACCCAGAGAACCTTGACTACGCATCACAAAAGTTGAACTCGGAAATTTTGGTACAGATATTCACTGGTTCTACATTAAGATTAGTATTTTTTTCAATGAACTCAAAAAACCTCGTGTCAAATATTCTAACTATCTTCATGTTTGATTGAATTGTTTGAAGCGGTCGTCCAGTCATGGGTTTCAAGTTGTTATCACCGCCCTCCGATTAGAACTTTGCCTGATGGCACACAAATGGATTTCTGGTGATTGTAAGGGTGGAAACATCAGTAGTCTCGCTCACACTGGATTGGGATCGATATTGATATGCCCAATGAGTGGGGCTTTCACTATATGAACCAAATTATTAACCTTATTTTTTTATGGTGAGGTGGATAAAATTATAGCCATGATATTAATTTTGATGAAAGGGCTATTATGTTAATATGATTTTGCAAAATTTATATTGCACGAAAGAATGTGTTAATTAATTTGTGTTAAATAATATGCATTGGTATGCAAGACGTAGTTAGCTTCTTGTGCGAAAGGGAGATGTGTGTTTAAGCAAGAAATATTTATCATATTAATTTACATGTGGTTATGTGTTAATTTAATCTTTAAATAAGATATGTATTTTTTTCAGAAGAAAATAACATTGTATATAATATATAACAGTTCATTAAAATATCAATTACATTTTCAGCTGAGCTGTAGCCAGATTCATTTAGTATATCTTTGCCACAGTGTAAACATGACTTTTCTTTTCTGAGAAAGAAACAGGTTCACTAATCACTGTAGCAAGTCGGATTGCTGAGGGCAAAAGATCACTCATTCACAATGATAAAGAACAATATTGTGTAGTCCCTCTATCCCTATTTACATGCATTTAACCAGATCATATTAGGAGAGAAACAATTGAAAAAAATACCTACAATACCTGTGGCCCAGTTGATGAAGAGGCAGGAAATATGATATCATTGAGGATTGGAAAGGATTGAAGCCTGTGGGAGATCCTTCATCCTTCCTTCCGATTCAGGCTCACGTGTATAGAAACAAAAACCAATCCTCATCATAGCTGTGTATCGTCTTCATTGCATCGGGCTCGCTTGATAGTCGTCGGGAAAAGGAGAGTGCACACAGGCTCGCTTGATGTTGTATACAAGAACCAACCTTCCCACTTGAGATAATTCGGGAGAGGTCCAAAAAGGTGCTTATGAAAAACGTTGAATCAGATGCAGGCTCACTTGCATAATTGATATCCTTATCAGGGCAGTGGAATGGAATTTTCCCATATTAGGTATCCATCTCTGTAGTGTACTACTTGAATGCACCCAAAATTTGCTTTGATGCCTCTTTTCGACAGGCCATCAACTCGTGTGTTATTTTCCCTGAAGATGTGATTGATAGGGGGTCGATTCAACCTCACCCATAAGTATTTTTCCCTCTAAAACCATCCCTGTAATCCAGGTTTACTCAATTGAATGTTGCCCATTATACTATCCACCACAATTTTGGAATCCCCATAGAAATTGACACTTGATATTTTTAAGTTGATAGCTGCCATCAGTGCACCCCATATTGCCATAAACTCCGCTTTATTATTAGACCCTGTGCCTTCGTTCCAGAATAAGTGAATTCTTTCTCTATGAGATAACTTGACCCATGCTCTGCAGCCAATGATCCCGTCCATACAGGCCCCATCAAAAAAGAAAGCAGGGATAGATATTTCGTGAGGCCTAATACGATGAGACCCATCGATCACCATAACAGTCATTATGGGCAGTTCATCAATCCACCGTAGAATTGAAGTGTATATATGGGATATGTCAAAAGCCTTGTTTTCAAATACCAATCTATTTCGAGCCAACCAAACTTCCCATATGAAGAAAAAGGGGAGGTGTTTGAATCTGCCATCTCGCTTGTCCCATTCCCCTACCGAAGTAATGAAATCCGTCGAAGCCCATGATGGATTCATGATAAGATATGTATTTTCATGTACTATAGTTATTGTAAATATTTGTCTCTCGAAAGAAAAATGTTGAAATGTAGTGATGGAATCTATCATGTTAGCTTTCTATTAGAAAGTGACATGCATTTGTATGCATAATAACAATAATAATAATAATAGTTGTTGTAATGGAAAAAATTACTTAGTTACATGTACAAAGAAAAGTTGAAGGGCTAATTTTTTTTAATAAGTTTTATCTAATTATATGCACTAGAATCAAGGCTAAGAATATAATCTCATTTAAATGAAAATTGATGGTTACAATGGCTATCCTTTGGAAAAATAGTAATTAATGTGGTATTTATTTTATAGACATGCTTCGATGATTACATGCTTATAACTAGCCCATATGCATTGTTGTTAAAGGAAGCATGTAGGGATATTTTGTTTGCATTTCATGAATGTATATGAATAGATGGTGAAGCATCACTAGTATAGATTTATGAATTGGTTGATTAATACTTTATGTAATAATGATATCAACTATGCTCACGAAAGTAATGGCACGAAATGATGATGACTTGTGAAAATGATAAATTATGTTTAAAATGGTGGTAGGTAAAGAATTAATGGTGAACACAGATGAGTGCGAGCTGGAATTGTCCACTAAAGGAACGACCACACCAGAAAGATATAAAGATGGGGGATTTATGGGTAAAAGATATTATGATGATTGTAATAGGTTTTAGCTAGATATTTTTTATTTAAATTTCATTTCCATGTAAGATTTTATGGAAATGGTTAAGGAATGGACTCCCTTATAAGCCACTGAGTGAGGGGTAACACCCTCACGAGTGTTTAATAATAAAATTAAGCATTTGTTGGTTTTAACCCTATAGGGTTTCCATGGTATATCAGTGTCTAATGATTTGGTTGTATGTTGTGCTACTTTTATGTTTTGGATTACTTGCATGAGCATATGTTTATAATATCAAGTGTGTGATTAACTAATATAGCTAAAGGAACCATGAAAAATTTGAAAAGTTACATCAAAAATTTTATGTCAATATGTGACAAAAGTAGTTGTTAATGGTTATGTAACTTACTATTCCTCTACTAAAGTTACTCTATGTAATGATGAAAATTATATCTAATGGTTAATGAGTAATCTGGAATAGTAATTTAGATAGTTAGCCATAGATAAATTGTGTAAAATGTTTCTAACTTCATACATTTTCGCATACATTTTCATGTGAGGTCTTCATTGTTGTAATACAACTTTACTCCCAAATAGGAAATGTTGTACATTAAATATTTTTCCTGCTTCATTGTTGTAATACAACTTTACTCTAGAATATATAAAAATGGTGAAGACAATATGAAGTGATGGATTAACAACGACAACACTAAATAACCATCACCTTGGGAACAAAAAATTAAACACCAATTTAAAATAATGTTACCCATTTGAATATTTACTACACCTACATGTTTTAGTATACTAGAAAACCTTTCCACTCACATTATGAGTTTTACACTAACATTATAAGTTTTCTAGTGACTCAATCTAATAGTTGGATATGGTGATTTCAATCCCATTTGCTGACATTATGAGTTTTCCATGAATATATCTAATAGCTAGATATGGTGATGTCAATCCCATTTGCTGAGAGATAATGTCAACCATAAAGCTAAAAATGAATCTATTGGGAATGGCCTAGAGACCTTGTTCAGTTTTATGATTTTTTTTTTTGGAGATAGATGTGGGATAAATCATGCAACAAGTCTTCATATCCATTTGTTTTTCCCTTCTTAATCATGGTGGTTATGAGGTATACCTAAAAAGCATGGAAATTTGAAATAATATGACATTGTTTTACTTCAGAAAATATGAGATTGCCAATAGATAGAGAATATAACTAAAATGCTATCATAACTGAGATAAATAATTCATGTTCAGGCCCAATAAGTGTCGCTGACAAAGAACTATCAAACGAACTGTGTAACTTCGATTGAAAATTAAGGGTTTCATGACCAATCCTCTACTATAAGCATCAATTAACAGATACAGTGTTCCGACAATGCCAATTGGGTATCATACCCTTAAAGAGAGAAACATACATGTACATTTAAGAAGCTAAATAACGAAAATCGGTCACGTAACCCTATCGAGGTTTGAGGAGATGCCCCTTGACCTCCACAAGAAAGAAAACCAGAGAGAAACCCTTGCTGGTCCGGCAAGATTGAAACCTGTATACCGGAGTACACAATATTGGAAACCATTTAATCAAATAGTGGAAAATTACTTATGCACTTGAAAAAGACAATAAACAGAAATGCCTTAGAATATGTCTGCTACCGAAAATATGGTAGCGTCGACAGATAGCTAGGGTAGAAAAATTTTCATGTAGAAGAAGTGGAATTATTCTGGCAAAAAGACTTGAAACAAGGCATTGCAAAGCCATGAATAAGGGATAACACAAGAGGTAAAGACTTCATTACCTTGGGTTGACCTGAAATGGTAAACCCTCGCACTTGCAGAGACAATGAACAATTAAATATAAAATTTGGGTGTAAATATGCACATAGATATAAAGATTTTTTAAAGAAAAACAGAGCTAACATGGAAGCCCGAAGGAAATACAACACCTAGATGTCGAGCTAGTCAATAGAGAAGCATTACCTATAAGGTTGCCGAGAAGAATTGTTACTGGATGAACCCCATGCAGTGAGCCAAACTGAAACCGGAGAGACATGGCTGCATGACAGTCTAAGCCTCTGTCAGGTGTTGAAATACATTGAGGTCATTAAACAACAACGGAGAAATCGTGAGCATGAAACTCCTTAGAAAAGGAAGAAAACAGTAGAATGACCAGTGTGATAGAATTACCCTGGCATGAGCTTATTGTGTGTGCTTAACCCTTCTCAACATGAAAAACAAGGTTGCAGAGCTCACAAGCATTCACAGCGGAGCCACAGAAATGAGGTGGTTAGGATTTGGCTAAGGGTAGGCCATTACCCTAACAAGTTATGAGTCAATCAACATTGTCGATGTTGCGAACAGATCAACGGTGGAGATGGAGCCATGTGCCAGCACATAGGGTTGCAATAAAATTCGAAGTGAAGTACTGTTAGCATATAACTTTGTGCATATCAAAATCTTTACACCGTGGAACATATCAGATATGGATATTGATCCCTCGTACTATATGTATTTATGCCTATTATGGTTATTAAATCCACCTCGAGAACATGACTCATAGACTTTGTGATCTTTATAATAATTGCAATGAACAGATGTATGTTTTAACGAGTCTGAAGTTGGTTTATTGATAGTATAAAAATATTGACTCACTGTGGTATGTTTACAATAGGTATTGTTTCCATGTTGTTATATTTATAAATATTCTATGTCATTTAATTATATATTTAGAGTTGGTTTGTTGTCTAGGTTTCTAGAGTAATAGATACATAGTAATGTAGTCTTTTATGATTATTTCTATATTTAGTAGATAAAACTACTATCCTAGTTAAAAAAATTACGTGAGTAATTTTATATGGATGAACGTTATATTTATGATTGAAATTAAACTTCTAAAATTCCTTTACTTCCTATTTTATTTTCTCATAACAAAGTAAAATAACATTAGAACAACAAAAAAAGCATAAGGTATCCTCTTATTTCAAGCCCCTTAATACAATTCGTAGTTCTCTAAAATCAGTTAAAGATCCGATTGACCCCAGAGATGGAAAAGGTGTCTACATCATTCCTTGTTCCTGTGGGACTCCTTACATTGGTGAGACGGGTCGGTCTATTAATCAAAGGATCTGTGAGCATGTTGATATCAAGCATAGAAGATCTCACTCGTCCGCCTTAGCTGAGCATGCAGAAAAGACTAACCATCATGTTTTCATAGAAGATGCTAAGGTCATTGCCAGAATCGACCATTTCCATCATCGTAAGTTGAGAGAGGCCATTGAAATTGAAAAAAGACCCGTTAATCTCAATAGAGATGACAGTTGGAATATCAGCAGGTGTTGGATTCCTGCCTTATATTCTTGATTTTATTTATTTATTTATTTTTTATTTTGCTTCTAATTTATTTATTATTTCTATTTATTTATAAAAAAAGAAGAAAAAAGAATAAATTAATTAATTAATTAATTAAAAATAATAATAATAATAATAATAATAATTATTATTATTAATTAATTAATTAATTAATTAATTAAAATAAAATAAAATAATTTATTTATTTATTTAATTTATTTAATTTATTATTATGCTTATTATTTTTTAATTTTATTTTTATTTTTTATTTTTTTTTGGCTCTATGTTTGACTATTTGATAGATCGTTTCTTGTAATTAAATTATATGAATAAGAATTAGTTATATTAATTAATTAATAATAATAATTGACTATTATATAATTTAATCAATTAAATTAATAAGAAAAATTTACATATATACACCATGATTTGTTAAATTACTTATCATTATATTAATTAATTGGTTAATTGGTTGTATAAATATATTAAACGATTTATAAATAAATAAAATAATAATAATAAATAAATAAATAAAAATTAATTAAATAAATAAATAATGGAATATTTACTTTTTTAAAGTCAAACTAGCCGTTATCCTAACGGCTAGTTGAGCCATTTCTACATCTATTTATACTTAATGTCTGGATGCACTGGTTCGTTCGAAACGCGTCGACCAAGTTCCATTGCATGTGATTATTACCGAAAAAAATTCTATTAACAAAAATATTGTAGTGTGCTTAAAAACGATAAAATATGTCGCATAACTTATCTATTTCAATGGAATGAAAACAATTTTTACAAACAATTTGATACATTTGCAAGACGGAATGCTTTTGAAATTGCAGCAGAAAGCTGAGCGAAAGACCTATACGATGTAGAATTGAAATCGAATAAAAATAGTGAGCCAATGTACTTTACATATTCATGAAATGAATGAATACACAACATGCTGCTATTCTAAGATTCTCGTTACGAAATGGAAACACGGAGTTGTTGAAACTATATTTTTTTCAGTTTTATTTAAATTTTTACTTACGCCATTTGTGTCTTTCCTATTTCCAATCCTTTGAGATCTTCTGCAACGACTTCATACTCCTATAATGTGGGCGGAGGAAACGTTTCCCATAACTAGGGTTTTGGTTATTCTTTGTTGGACCATTGGATTTTCGGTAGCCTGGTCGCTTTGACAGTTGCTTCAACAGACAAGGGGTCCCCTCGGCACTATGTGCCTGTGTCTTCAACATCGAGGGGGTCGCCGCGCTGTGGAAACCCGTCATCTGATCAACTATTGCTTGGGAGGTAATGGGATTTTCCCTAATTATCGTGATCGGAGCCCCTTTTCCCCTTCGCGATCGCCTCTTGCCGATGAACTTATTCCTCACCGTGACGGATCTCTGATTATTACATGATCTTGACAGTTCCTCTGCTAGCCTGTTCGGTGTCCCCGGAGTCTGAGATTGGCCCGCCATCGAATCCAAAACTTCCACGCTTTCGCTTGCTTTTGCTTCGACGGTAGCCCGGGAAGGGCTGGCCGGATCACAGCTGGAGGTGGACGCCGACGCTTCCTCCATCATGGAACTTAGTGCAATATTATCAATCGAAGTCCCGATTATGACGCTTTCTACTGGTCTGGAGTTCAATTCCCTCTCGAGTGCTCTGATCACGATTTTCATGTCCCTCTGGGAGGCCTCAAAGATCCAGGCAGCGCCAGCGTCCTGGTGTTTGGTCGTATGAGAGGGCTTGAAGCGCCAGGCATCCAAGGCTTGTTCCCTCAATATGCTTCTGCTTTTGGATGGCATTGACACCTTCATGTTCGATCTCGCGACCTCCTCAATCACCGCTCTGCGTCCTTTCTGGGTATACATAAATCCCTGAACAAAACGAGAGCAATTGATAGACAGGAAGATTCTCTTTTTTAATGACATAAACATTGCCTCTAGACGCTAGTATGTAAATACAAGTCGGAACACATCGATCAACTTGTTACGCTAGTCAAAGTTTTACAATATAAAATATTATTTTTCAAAATGTAGTAGCGTATTCAAGATTATACCTTTTCATGACTTTCTAATTTTATGAACGAACTATTCTCACTTTTCTCAAGTACGCATTGACTCCCGCTCTCACCTTATGATTGTTCACACCTTTATTTGATGTCTCAAGTAGAAACAATATTTCACAATACCAAAAACTTGATATAATTTTATTTAATAATAATTTATCTGAATATGATTGTGTTAACGGAGAGGAAGATTTTTAGAGTGTCCTAACTTTGATTAGATGCACTATTATTATTATCCCAAATTAAAGTATATTTTGCCTAGCATATTTCTCTATTAAGGGAAGTGTTAGAATAACTAAAAAAAATTTCTAGAAGATTCTTTTATAATTACGATGGTCTGTCTTGGTTACATTTTGTTGGTTGGTAATTTCTATAGTCCAGGAATTTGCTCAATTATAATTTAATTTTATATATGTAATATTTTGATGGTCTCGTAAAATACAAGTGTTATGAATTATTGTAAGAGTGAGTTGCATTCTTTTTTCAATTATGTTTTTTTAGTAATTGAGTTTTTTTGGACTTTGCAAAACCAAAATTTTTTTACTAGAGTTTTAACAAAATTGATTCAAAAATCAAAATGTGTTGAAATGTTTTATAATGTTCTATTTATAATAATTTCTTTTTTTTTTTCTTATTTTAATTTTTTTGATATTTATTTATATGCATAATTGATATTGAAATATTTTACTTATTATAAGCATTAATCTGTTTTATTTATGAACCATATTTTCTATTTAAAATTTGTTTATGTTACTAATATATTTTTAATGTAACACATTAAGATTACTTAATCTTATATAATGAATTTCTTTATTTATAATTTACAATGAATAATTTTGTTATTATTAATATTTGTTAAATACGGCATATCAATTTTATATAAGAATTGAAAATTTCACTAGTTTGTTGTATAGACTACACATCTTAAAATCACAACTCTAATAATTTTTTACTAAATTTTAGATAAAATTGATTGAAAATATAAGAATTAAAAGACTCCTTAAAATATTTCAACCATACAAATTTAATTTTTAGAACCATAATATAATATTATCATAATTTTTTAGAACCATAATATAATATTATCATAATAGCTATTTAAATTTAATTTTACTTAAATATATTTAATTTTTTATAATTTGTAAATAAATAATTAATTATTTAATAAAAATTCCTACAACTAATTGGAGAAAGATCCAAATAAATATATAATATGTATCAGCAATAAGGTATTTAACCTTATTATTAATCAAAATAAATAAATCAATAAATTCCGGGGATCAATGGGGATAAAAGTACATGTTTATAATGATTTTTCCCTTGAATATTTTTTTTTTTAAGATCTAGGGTAATCGGTCAGTGGTGAGAGTTGCCTGAGCAAGGCCCGGGTTCAAATCCAATTGGCTGCCACTATAAACCTAGGCTAGGTGCAACAACGTGCAAGCGGCACACAATAGCAATGAACTTATGCCTCAACAAGAGCCGAGACGTCCACTCTGGGGTCGCCTACTCTTCTAGCCAAGACACAACAAGCATACGTCTCCACAGAGATTTAAACCTTGGTGGATTGGATGAAAGTCATCTCCCTCCACCGCTTCACCGAATTTCCCTTGAATATTAGTTTAATAATTTTTGGAATAGATAAAACAATAAAGTAACCCAAAAACATAAAATAAGGGGTTTCGAACTAACTAGTTCATATTATAAAATGTTTATGCGACTATATATGAGCAAAAGCCGCGAGACAACTCAGCGGCCTACTCTTTTCATAACTTTGGAAGAAATAATTAATTTACTAATTCTCATAACCTCAAGTTTATTGTGGATGACTAAATAGATTATTATTCATTTTTTGGGGCAATCTGAGAGGAATTTTTTTTCATGAAAAAATACAATCTGGTGTATATAAGTGTACCAGGGCACATACCAGGTCCTCATAAAAAGAATTTTGTGATACATATTTGAAATGAGCACTTTATCAGTGTTTTTCGTAATCAATAAGACAAAACTGTCCTGTTTCTGCAAATCCCTACAGTCATTACAAATAATAATCTGTAGCAAACATATACACAGGTTACAATTTTACACAAAAATCAGACATACCACACTGCTGGTATATGTTCATATATTATAACTTGAAACTCCGCATTTATACTTCAATGATAATCCTTTATGTGTTTTACCATGATGTGGTGCAGCTGTGAGCACAATTTTTAGGAGTCAAAAGAGAGAAATATTAATTAAACTTCACCTTCCCTGTTTCAACAGGTCTATTTGATGTGAAAAACTCATATTCCATTATACCAAAAGTGCCATTTAAACCCATTTTTGATAATCTGTCAGCTTCCTGGTTCTTCTCCCTGAATACGTGACAAAAAGTGATATGGTCAAAAGAGCTCCTTAAGGTGTGAATCCTCTCCAGCCAGTGGTTTAGGAAAGCTGGATTCAAATTTGTTCCTTTGTTCAGATGTTCTATAATCACCTTTGAATCCCCGTAAACCCACAGCTCCTCTAAGAGAAGATTTGTTGCAAACCATAGCAGTCCCCAAATAGCTATGACTTCAGCCCTGGTGTTTGTTCCTCTTCCCCCGTTCCATGATATTTTGTAATGGCAGTCCGGAGCCAGCAGCAACCAAACTCCACATCCACAGTTCAGATTATTGGATGCTCCATCACAGAAACCTGCTGGGTATCGGATTTCAATAGGCCGAAGCCTCAGAATATCCTCCGGAGGTTTGTATTGCTTTTTCTTCATAATGATGTTCAGTTTTATTGAACTATATATCTTGCTGCATATTTCCTGAGATGTATACTTCTTGCCCTCAAATAGTCTTCTGTTCCTGCAAATCCATAAGTGCCAATGAAACATGGGTGGAAAAATTCTCCAATTTTTACCTCTCCCAAACCACCATCTCACACAGTCTATTGTCGTAGTATAGTTCGGGGTTGGCAATTTAAAAAAGTCACATAACTGTTTCAGAATTTCCTTGGCAAAATAACAGTTGTAGAAAAGATGTGTGTTGTCTTCTTCACTTTCCCCGCATAAAATACATAAGCCGAGAGGAATTTGCAAACGTGATATCAAATACACTATCATTTCAAGAATAAAATGCGATGACAGCCGCCCTGCAATGTCAATTTACATGAACCGCCCATGATCTCAAACCACCTAATTTACTAAGCATCCCAAAAGTGGGCCCTGAGCACGCGCCGCAAATGACAGGCAGAGCACCTTGACTACGCATCACAAAAGTGGAACTCAGAAATTCTGGTACGGAGATTCACTGGTTCTACATTAACATTAATATTTTTTTCAATGAACTCAAAAAACCTCGTGTCAAATATTGTAACTATCTTCATGTTTGATTGACTTGTTTGCAGCGGCCGGCCAGTCATGGGTTTCAAGTTGTTATCGCCGCCCTCTGATTAGAACTTTGTCAGATCGCTAAATGTTCATCTTTTGACGCCACAATCCGCTCCATCTCATCGCCTTCTCCACGTTCTGACTGAAAGGGGTATTATGTACTATTCTCAAATTATATATTACTGGTCATTTGGAGCTCCAATATTCAAGACTACTGCTCAATTAGGGTTGGACGATTTTATGAGAGGTGAATGGGATCATTGCCGGGATCATTTGCGATGTGCTGGGTTGTGTTATGCAACTGGCGGTGATCATATTATATGGAACGGGGCCCGCTAAAGAACAATACAGTAATAGTGCAGGAGGTATACCAAATCAATATTGCTTTATCCCAACAGATTCAGGCTTCCAAAATCTTCTATCCTTTCTGTCACAGGAATATTCCAACAAAAATTACAATTTTCGGATGGCTGGTCTGGAGGGGTAAAGTCCTCACATGGGAAAACATCAAGAAAAAGGTCAACTGGGGTCGAGCCGTTGTGCACTCTGCTGCTCGGAGGAGGAAACTACATCTCATCTTTTTTTCTCTTGTCCTATAACAGCTAGATTATGGAGGCTATTCAGCGCCTATATTTTAACCCCTTCATGGATTCCTTATGATTTCATATCTGCCGCACATGATTGGGATAAGCTGCATAGTGAATTCAGGTCTCTCCCTTTCTTCTTTATTTGGGAGGTATGGCTTGCTCGGAATCGACTGATCTTTGATAATTGTCCTTTCCACATTCAATGGGTTTATGTGGCTATTAAATCTTGGGTGGTCGACCGGCCCTTTCAATTTCCAGCTATGTCTGATTGCTCTCATTGTATTAGACCTCATGCGATCAATATCCCTGCAATATTTTTCGATGGGGCCTCAGCTGAAGGTATGACTGGATGTGGAGTGTGGATCAAAATCTCTGATCCTGAGTGATATCACATTTATTGGAATGGGGGCCCCGGAACTAACAATAAGGCTGAGATCATGGCACTTTGGGGGGGCCTCCTGGCTGCCTTAGATCTACAAATACAAGGGGTCAGCATTTATGGGGACTCACAATTGATTATTGGCTAGATTACCAACAGATGTCTCATGTTATCCCTGCAACTACAAGGATGGATTGAAAGATCACAGCGTCTTTGGCGAAGATTGGGCTGTCCGCCCATCAATCATATTTTCCGAGAGAACAATACCAGGGCTGATAAACTTTCAAAGATGGGTCTAGAGGCTGATTATGGTTTGATGAAGATTCTCCATTTCTCCGATGGCGAACAGATTGGGGAATTTTCCATTCCCATCCAATGAGCTTTGTGATTTATTTTCTTACATTACTTACATGGCTAATCAGTGGTATATGGGAGGGTTTATGGTTTTTTGTAACAGGTTTTTGGTCCGGTGTTTTTTGCTGGAAGCTATGCATACCTACCAGAATGAATATTACCATTCTAGCATTGCAGATTTTTGATTTCTTTATATTGTCAAGCGAGCCCGCAAAAAAGTTGGAAGGCCCGGAATACTTGGACAGGGGTTATAATTGTTTCCTCATCAAGTGAACCTGGATTTTAACTCGACAAACAGATTTGCGTTTCTGTCTTTGGTTCAGCATCCCTGTCCATTCTCATCAAGCGAGCTTGTAACATCTTTCTGTATTGATGACTCAGAACTTTAATATCAAGCGAGCCTAAATATTACTCAATCGGGCCAGAATTTTTATATCAAGCGAGCCTGAATATGATTACAAGCGAGCCTGAGATTTATTTTGTCAAGCGAGCCTGAACGAGACTTTTCTCACACCAGACGCTTTTGATATCTATGGTGAATTGAATGTCGGCCAATATATTGCAAGCGAGCCTGTCTAACATATGGATTTTGTATTAGCTCAGTTTTTGTTTCTCGATTTGCATCATTTCAGAAGGGGAAGAAAAGGGCGAACTGATCTAATCTCTTCTATAGCTTTTTTTATACAATCAATCTCACTGCCCTGTTATCACCTACAATTACTCTTATCACATTTTCTGTAGTTTTCATATCCACTTTCTCTATTTCCGTCCTCACTAGTATATCAATTCTCATGTCATAGGTTGTTTTCTATTTGCATGGAATGGAACATAGTCCCGTTATGTGGAGGCCGACCTATCACATTTTTCTCATTCTCTCTATTAATGAGCAACAATCATATGGCCTAGTCATGGTGGATTTCTCGGTGTTTCTTTTTTCCGCTGAGAATTTATATGTCAATGCACTGTTTATATGTTAATATAATCAATGTTTTTTTCTTCTGAAAAAAAAAAGAACTTTGTCAGATGGCACTGAAATGGAGTTTGATGCCACACAAATGGATTTCTGGTGACTGCTCCCAATTAAGGATTGTCGAAGAACGCATAAAAGGCCCCGATTTTTATATCTTTTTGGTCTCTCGTATCTCAAGGAACAAGTAAATGCTCTCACATTTTATAATCCATAGGCTGGGAGTGGTTGGGGTCTTTATCGCTGGATACAAACATTCTTTATGCTTGTATGTTGGCCTTCCCCATTCTGACGGCTTAGCGTTTCGGTGTGCGAACTCTGGGCAGCAATAGACCTCTACCTACTTGGTCTTTTCAAATTCTCGACTGCTAACACAGCTTCCATCATTATTATCATTATGGCTGACGGTCAGGATTTCCTATCCTTTCAGACGTCAGCACAAGAAGTTTTGATTGGAGCAACTGTGGCTGTGGAACAACGTCGGCATAAGAAATTTGAAGCAGAGGCCAGTTTGATTGCACAAACCATATTCGCACCCCCGAGGTTCGAAGATAGGAAACGAGATGATCCTGCTGTGAGGAATCAGAAAGGTGCATACAGAGGTGCTGCTCAGTGGAGAGAGCATACAGAAACAGACACATTTCTCCTGCTACAAGCCTGCTACGGATGTCAAAGAGGTGGTTTTGGAATATGATGACTTTTGGGGTCGCGTTGCTAGCCTCCAAAAGCGTGTTCTCATTGGCCGCTAGATGTTTGTGGAAGGTGTCGAAGTGGATATGATGGATTAGGTAAAGAAATACTGGTGCCCCATTGTGGGATATACCTCGAAGGTTAGTTTACTACTAAACAATTGGTTTAGTATACACGTCATGCATGAAAATGACGTCGCCCTAATTGCTAACAAGACTTGGGTCAGAGGGAAGAGCTTCTTGCATCTTCTGCCCTGGTACCTCGGCTTTAACCTGATCATGGAGGCTCCTAAGAATAAAACTGTGTGGAGTTTTGGACGCTCAAGGCATTAAGGGCTATTGGTAACTCCATCGGTTGCACGAAGTATTGATCCTAGTATACTTGGGGCCAGTGACAAATTCATTGTATGGATTTTAGTGGAGGTATGTTTTTCGAGAGCGCTGCCTCGGGATGTCGATCTGGTTTGGGGACTTAGAAGACATCGACAAAGGGTCGATTACTGGGGGGTTCCATTTAGATGCCTAATTTGCCATCGCACTAGTCACTTAAAAGCAAGTTGTCCAATGTGGCTCAGAAGCGTCCGACTAGAGAATCAGAATGCTGATGGCGTAGGGAATGATGTGAACTTAAATGGTAGGTGGGAGGACTTTCCATCAGGTAATTCTAATCCTTCGACTTATGATGATGAATTGTTTGCCTCTGCTAGTGCACATAGTGATAAATCTATTCCTCCTATTAATGTGATTACTTCTCAAAATGATACGGGTCCTTCAATGGTTAACAATGATCCTATGGTTAATAATGGACTGGGTGAACGTTTGTTGGGCCCTGACCCTAATATTTCTTTTGTGTCTGTGTCTCCTTTCGACCCTCATCTATTTCATTCCACTGCTACCCCTTTGTATACCTCCCCGTCCATGCCTCCCCTTGAGTGGGCATCCCCACCTCCCTTGCCTCCCTCTCTGCATATGAATGAAAACTTGGACTTCTCTGACTCCCCTAAAAAAACTATTGGTAGTGACATCGACTCCCTATTGAGTAACTTGAACCTGGACTTGGATGCTTTGACTATGTTTGATAATATCCCTAAAGAATCTGATATTGTTATATCACCTGCTTCAGGGAATAATATTATGCTGAGGAAAAAATTTAATTCTAGGTCTAGACACTTCAGAGGAAGGCTTAAGACAAAATCTATTTTTCATGATGAACTCCTAGACCTTACAAATGTGCCTATTTCTGCACCAAAATACCTCAGGGAGCTTGGAGCAAGCAACCCTTCTAGGGTTTCCAAATGACTTACATCATTTCCTTGAACATGAGGGGTATGGGCGACTCCTCTAAACAACTTCACCTAAGAGATTTGCTGCAAGAGATGAAGCTGGATTTAGTTCTTTTTCAAGAGACTTTATGTAATAGGAATAAGGATATCAATATTGTCTTTTCTATATGCCCGAGATGGCACGCGGCCGCTATCCATGCGGATGGACATGCCAATGGTCTGTTGGCTATTTGGAACCCATCTTTTGCCAAATTGTGAGTGTACAGCTTCTTTGGGGGTATTCTTCTGTCCAAAATTATAAGGGGTCTGCAAGGCATTTTCAACATTATTAATCTATATGCTCCATGCTAGGGCAGAGCTACTTTGTGGGCTCGTATAAGCAGTTCGGGTATTCTTAAATTGGCCAACCTCATGGTCATTGGCGAGGTTAATTCCACTCTTTTCTCGGATGAATCATGGGGTGCTAAAGCAAGGAGGGAACCAATGGCGAGCCACATTGTATTGATTTTGGAGATGGCTCTTCTTAAGGACATCAGACCCTATCCCATAATCCCTACATGGAATAATCATCAGGCGGATGGGGAATTCATTGGTAAAAGACTTGATAGAGCTATGGTGAGTGAATCAATCCTTTCTCTATTGGGACATTTAAGATCGGGGGTGTTGGCCTCAGATCTTTCAGATCATATGCCAATTTATCTAACCTGGCAGGAGGAACATAAGAGAAGGGCGGTCCCTTTTAAATTTGATCGTGCATGGCTAGAGGATCTAGAATATAATATGCTTGTCATAAAATGCTGGAATGAAAATTCTCCTTCAATGGGCTCTTTCAGATGGAAAATTTTTCATAAAAAATTACAAAGGGTCAAAGGGCTGACAAAAGAATGGGAGATCAAAAAGAAATAAGGTCTACGTGCATAATTAAAGAACATAAATGAAAATATTAGTAGTCTCCGTGTTGTTTTTGTTATAAAAGTTCCCAATCAGGAGACATACAAGAAAATTGAAATGATACAGAATAGAAAGATGGAGATCTTGAGGATTGAAGAATTAACTTGGAAACTAAAAAGTAGGATCAATTGGCTCAAGGAAGGAGACATGAAATCAAAATTTTTCCACAAATATGAAAATGGTAGAAGGAATAAGAATTCTATTTGGCATATACAAAGAGAGGATGGGAGTTTTTCAACTTCTACATAGGACATTATGGACGAGGCCTTCAAGCATTTCTCGTCATTCTATAAAGTTGACCGGGAGACTAACCTAGATAGCCAAAATTGGGTACTTCAACATATTCCTAAATGTTTGATGAAGAGGCCAACAGAGTTTTATGTGCTGAAGTCACAAAAAATGAAGTGATATCGACCTTGAAGTCTTTTGCCAATGACAAATTCCCAGGTCTGGATGGGTGGCCAACGGAGTTTTATAATCATTTCATCGATATTATGGGAGATGAAATCACTACTATTATTGAACAGGGTTGGATTTTGGGGCTCATTCCATCAAATATGAATGCCACCTTTTTGGCTCTAATTCCCAAATCCGCTGATCCAATGGCCTTCTCAAATTTTACACCGATTTCCCTGTGCAATCTTATATATAAAATCTCATCTAAAATCATTGCCAATAGGATCAGACAGACTTTTTCGAAGACCATATCTCAAGAGAAATATGGATTTCTGGAAGGCCGCTCTATACATGATGCTATTGCTATTGCTCAGGAAGTGATGCACTCCATGCACGTAGGGAAAAAGGAAGCACTCATCATGAAGATTGATCTCCTTAAAGCATACGACAGAGCTAACTGGTCTTATATATGCCTTCTTCTGTTGAAGGTTGGCGTCCCCATTCGGGCCATCAGATGGATTATGGGGTGTATCTCTTCGGTCAGGTATGCTGTTATTATAAATGGGTTTCATACTTCTTTCTTCGGTGTTGAACGTGGATTAAGACAGGGGTGCGTGTTGTCGCCTCTGATATTCATTCTTCTCATGGATGGATTTAGCAACCTTATGAAAATGGCTTTGCAAGCAGGCTACTTTACTGGTTTCTCATTTTCCAAGACTGTGAGTATATCCTACTCTTTATTTTTTGATGATCTACTTATCTTCGGGAGACTCGTTAGGAATCATTGGTTCTATATCCACTATTTACTCACCCGTTTTGTTGCTGCCTCTGGATTATGTATTAACAAGGCCAAAAATTTTCTTATTTCTGAATATGGGGATGAGGGTGAAATCTCTTTTATTGTTGGATTTCTGGGTGTCCAAACAAGACCAACAACAGATGGTTTTCTTTATCTTGGATACAAGATTAAACCATGTGGTTATAAGGTTAAGGATTGGATTTGGCTTGTTGAGAAATTCAAATTAAAGATCTCAAAGTGGACGCATAAGTGGCTGTCACTTGGAGGGCTTTATATTATGATACTAGCGGTTTTGACCCAGCTTATTGTCTTATTGGGTCATCTATTCTACCTCCTGGAGAACATTATCACAAAGATCAACGCCATCATTGCACAGTATTTATGGGGCAGGGAATATTTGGCGAATAAGCATCACCTGTGTAAACTTGAAATTTTATTTTGTCCGAAAGATATGGGAGGATGGGGCATTTTAAACACTCGGGCTTTTAATTCGGATCTCCTCACAAAATATTTGTGGCGTGCATTAAATCATAATGGTATTTGGTCTCAAATCATAGCTTGCAAATATATCTCGGGTGACCCCCTGTGCCTCATTTATTGCCAACAATTCAATTTTCCACGATCTATGTCAGCAATTTGGCTTGACTTCAAGAAGATTATTCATATACTAGCAGGGGGGATGTCTTGGCGTTTTGGAAATGGGCATATTATTCTTCTGAGCGGTGACAAAATCTGCGAGATGTCTAAAGTTCCTATCACCAGCAATTGGATGGTTCACCGTTTAAATCACAACGGAATCTTTTATTTAGCACGGGTGATCCATTTCTGGAAACATAGCACGCCTATTATAAAATCGACATCGCAGATGGGATTATCGGGGTGGGATGTTGTCGAATGGACGAAATTCAAAGCTAAAATATAGGCGGTCAACTTATGCCTCTGTAATGATGGGGACAAAATTGTATGGGCGGGGAAAATGAAACACGATGCCCCGATGGTGAAAAAAATTTATTTCAATATTAACGTATTTGCCATTCTTGAATTCACATCTTCCAGATTTGAGAGATTCTGGAATAGGAGTATTCCAACTAAAATTATTCTTTTCGAATGGCTGGTTTGGAAGACGAAGATTCTTATGTGGGAAGGCCTCAACAGGAGGGGATTATATGGTCCTGGTAGGTGTGTTTTCTGCCTAAAAAATGATGAATTAATGGATCATTTATTTTTTACATGTCCAAGGGTTGCTCATATCTGGAATCTTTTCGGTAAGTCTCTTTTGAAGTTTTCATGGTCTCCGGTGAATTTCCTGGATGTGGCTAATAGATGGGATGTGGTGAGGGGATAGTTTCAATCATTGCCTTTCTTTTTCATTTGGGAAATATGGCTGGCGAGGAACCTGTACATTTTTTAAGGTAAACCTATTTTCGTTGCTCACATATATTATGCTATTATGAGATGGATTTGCGTCAGGGTGCCTGCATCGGATTTGGTTTGTGATGGCTCTAGAAGGATTAGGCCCCATCCCATCTCCCTTTCGACATTTTTCTTCAATGGAGCATGTTTAAATGGGGTGATGGAATGCGGGGGATGGATCAAGTTATCTCAATATGATAGAATCCATATATGCTGGAATGGGGGTTTGGGTACAAACAATTTGGCGGAATTGATGGCTCTTTGGTGTGGATTGCTGGCTGCATGCAGTTTGGGCTTGGATTGGGTCTTCATCTATGGATACTCCAAAATTATTATTGATGCCATCTTAAGACATTCATCCCTATCCTCCCTGAGATCTCATGGGTGGTTCATGAGAAAAAAATATTTGTGGACCAAGATGAGTTCCCCTCCTTTGCTTCACATATATAGGGAAAACAACACTAGGGCTGATGATTTATCGAAAAAAGGTATTGGGATGGTATATGGTGTTATGCAGGTGACTCAATATAGAGGAAGTAAGATTGTGTGGGCCAATAATATCCCCATTCCTTGACTCTGGTGGTTTTCGATTTTTTGAACTTTCTTCAAGCGAGCCTGTTCTTTTTGTCTTTTTTTGTGTAGCAAGTGAGCATGTTCTCTATCTTTCCATGCTGCAAGTGAGCCTGTTTTATTAGGTGATTGATGGTGCAAAGGGTTCTCATCCATATCTATGCAGCTTTATCTTCTACGATCCTGATGGGATTCCTCTTTTCTTCTTTTGGTCTGCTATATGGGTACCTTTGCGCTTAGATGAACAACACTCTCTATTGTAGAGTGATGATAAGACATTGTCTATGTTTGAAGCTCATGTTTTTATTTTCCATGACTACATGTTTTGTTATTTTCTCCTTTATTTTTGTTGTGAACAAGTAGCTGGTTTTTTTTCAAATTATGATGGGAATATGCTACAGATATTATTCATATCTTACCATAGCGCACAATGATGATCTATAATGGGAGATATGCTTCTCACAACATTATCTTCTCTATGATGTATGATGTACTATTTGTATATCTCTATATAATACAATGTTTTTTTCTTTCTGAAAAAAAAAAAGGGTAGAAACATCAATAGTTTCGCCCACATTGGATTGGGATGGATATTGATATGCGTAATGAGTTTGGCTTTCACTATATGAACCAAATTATTAACCATTTCTTTTAAAAGGAAGTATGGTGAGGTGGATAAAATTGTAGCCATGATATTAATTTTGATGAAAAGGTGCTATTACGTTAATATGATTTTGGAAAATTTATATTGCTTGTTAATTCATTTGTGTAAAATATTATGCATTAACATGCAAGATGTACTTAGCTTCTTGTGGGAAAGGGAGATGTGTGTTTATGCGAGAAGAATACTAATGATATTAATTACTAATGTGTTAATTATATCTTGGAACAAAGCATGTATTTGCATGTATTATAATTATTGTAAATAGTTCTCTCTTGAAAGAAAAATGTTGAAATTAGTGAACATGTAGATTCCATGCACAAGAAAAGAATCTATCATGTTAGCTTTCTATTAGAAGGTGACGTGCATATGTATGCATAATAATAATAATAATAATATATGTTGTACTGGAAAAAAATACTTAGTTACATGCACAAAGAAACTTGAAGGGCTAATTTTCTTTAGATAAGTTTTATCTAATTATATGCACTAGAATCAAGGCTTAGATTATAATCTCATTTAATGAAAAATGATGGTTACAATGGCTATCCTGTATAAAGGAAATAGTAATTAGTGTGGTATTTATTGCATATACATGCTTTGATGGTTACATGCTTATAACTAGCCCATATGCATATTTTTCTTACATTTCATGAATGCACATGAATAGATGGTGAAGCATCACAGTATAGATTTATGAATTGGTTGATTAATACTTTATGAAATAATGATATCAAGGTATGCTCACGAAAGTAATGGCAAGAAAGGATCATGACTTGTGAAAAGGATAAATTATGTTTAACATGGTGGTAGGTAAAGAATTAATGTTCAGTGCAGATGAGTGTCACCTACAAGATGGACTAAAGGAACAACAAGACCAAAAATATATATAAAGATGGAATATTTGTGGGTAAACCACATCATGATAATTGTAATAGGTTTTAGCTAGATATTTTTTATTTAAATGTCATTTCTTTGTAATATTTTATGACAATGGTTAAGATATGGACTCCCTTATAAGCCATTGAGTGAGGGGTAACACCGAGTGTTTAATAATAAAATTAAGAATTTGTTGGTTTTAATGTCTAATGATTTTGTTGTATATTGTGCTACTTTAATGTTTTGGATTACTTGCATGAGCATATTTTTATAATATCAAGTGTGTGATTAACTAATATAGTTAAAGGAACTATGAAAATTATGCAAAGTTACATTAAAAAGTTTATGACAACATTAGTTATTAATGGTTATGTAACTTACTATTCCTCTACGAAAGTTACTCTATGTAATGCTGAAGATTATATCTAATGGTTAATGAGTAATTTAGAACAGTAATTTAGATAATTAACCACAAATAAATTGTGTAAAATTTTTCTAACTCCATACATTTTCATGCGAGGTTACCATTTACACTAACATTATGAGTTTTCTAGTGTCTTAATCTAATAGTTGGATATGGTGATTTCAATCCCATTTGTTGAGAGATAATATCAACCAGAGAATCATGCAACAAGTCTTCATATCCATTTGTTTCCCCCCTCTTAATCATGGTGGTTATGAGGTGTACCTAAAAAGCATGGAAATTTAAAATAATATGACATAGTTTTACTTAAAATATGAAATTAACAATATTAGTATAATTTTCTACCTTTAATGTTGATTGACATATAGAAGGTTGAAAATAATGTTGATTTTAACCACTTTATTATTTTGGTTATTATAGTTGACTTTTGGTGAGCAAGGAGGATTAGAGGATTAGTTAAATTTTATTTAATATGGTAAAATATGGTGAAGTTAAGATTGAAAAGAGTTGATTATGGTCGAAAGAGATTGAACATGGTGACCATATTTTTCCATATTAAATTAAATTCATTTATGATAGATTATTTTTGACCATATTACTTATGGTTTTTTGTGGTTAACCATAGTTCACCATGTTGAGCATTGGTGAAAATGGTTTAGCATTGTTAACTATAGTTCTTCACTTAGACCATGGTTAACTATAGTTGTCTATGTTGACCATGATTAGTTATAGTTGACCATGTTAACCATGGTTGCTTGTGATTAACTATGATCGGAGATTTTGACCATTGTTAACCATAATGATTTATGGTTTCACAAATTTTCCCATGATTTATTTTGAAATTTTTATTAATAATATTTAAATTTTTTAATGTAATTTTTAAATGTAACTTTATGGGACCACATATCCTCCATACTAGATTGTAGAGTATTTCTTAGCACATTTAGAGTTAAGATGCATCTATGTTGGTTTTGAACAACACACATATTAGAAATTGAGTAAATTAAAAAATTCTATCATAGGCTAAATTAGAAAGAACTTATTGTTATTAGACATTCCTGAAATTAGAAATTTATATCATTCTTTGAATTAGAAAGAACTTATTAATGGAGGAAGAACAATATCTCTATATATTCATAATTCCTATTAATTTTTTATTTATTAATAATTTTTAAATATTATATATGAACTCCATGTTAAGTGTGAAATAAGTTACACATCTCTTTCACAAAAAAAGTGAAAATATATGAAAATTTGAAATTTAAATTATTTTATTTTTATTGATATAAAATTATGCTATATATAACTAATAGTAAAATATTTCATTTTTCTTAATATATCTTAAACATAAAGTAAATTGCATATCATATATTATCAATAATATTTTTTTTACATGTCATTTTTTAACTCTATTTTAAGTAATAAAGGTATTTTATATCTCTCAAATACTAAAAAGTAATTTATTATTATTTCTTTTTTACATTCAATTAATGAATCTCTATATAAATTTTAACGTTGTCTAACAACATCTCCCTCATATTGGGTTGTATATTGCCTCTAGCCTTAATCAATATTTTTTCTCAAAATATAACTGAGTCATCGTGAAAAGGTAGCTTCTAGAAAAAAATGTGTAAACTTCTAAGGTTTCCAGTGAACAATTCACCCATCATCACGAACAAGAAAAAATTTTCAAAGGTAAAAAAGAGAGACACCTACCAATTTATACCAAATATATAGAGAAAAAGACTTTAAGAAATTATTTAATCAAACCAAAAGAAAATTGATTGAATAAATAAGGGAAACACATTATTTAAAAAAAATATAATAATAATAATAAAATATCTTAATAATTAAAAAAATAGTATTAAAAAAATATAATAATGATTATTATAATATTTAAAATAATAATAATAATAATAATAATTAATAATGTTATAATATTAATATTAGTAATGTTAATTACTAACCCACTTAGTTTAGAGAAAAACTAATATGGTGTGTACTACTTTACTGAAATCATTCTAAAAATATTTTTATAATTTATCAAATGATATGTATGTGGAAACATGAAAAAGTAAAATATAAGTATTTTATGAGAATGTAAATATTTATTGTTGTTAATGAAATAAAATTATAGTTACCATGTGAATAATTATAAATATTTATTATTGTTAACGAAATAAAATTATAGCCACCATATAAGTAACTAGAAATTGCACCAGATGTTGCAAAGGAAACGTATTAAGGCAGTAGTGTAGGAAAGATTAGCATTAAATTGTTACTATTCCATGATGACATTGAAAGTGTCAGCAAATGTTGCCAATGGGTGTAAGTAGAATGTTGTATCTTAGTTAAAGAGGGGGTTCTTAGGAATTGCATCATTGGCATGACAAGAGTATCCATAGTATCAAGTTATCTCTTTTTGGTTATTTAGTGTATTTTTCAAAGAATGCACTCTTAGCAATTATTGACCAGAAGTCCTTGATTTTTTATTTTGGTTAAACATTGATATGTATTTTCACTTGAAACACTTGTGTTTGAAGTATTTTCTACTTGAATGGTTGGAATTTATCCACGATTCCACACCCTATTTATATATGCCAACTTTATTTGGGGTTTAAGATTTCTTACAATGTATCTCAGTCATATATATTTTTATCAACATCAAAATTCAATTATGTCAACCTACTCTTCTTCCATTGTGGAAGTGGTTCTAAAGATTTTTTTCCTTCGCATAATTTGAGCTTGATCTCTACAACCTCAATGTGCTCGAATCCAATACTCCTTTGAGTGAGTATCCAACCAATCCAACCATATTTATTGTTTTCTACTTTTTACACATTCACAATTCAAAGGACTATACATTTTATTAGCATTCCAGGAAATTAAACATAATAAACTTTGAGCAAGTGCTAACACCAAAAGAAACTATGCTTTCAAACAGAGTGAACCTACATGATCAATACAATGTTATGTGACTAAATATCAGTAACATGTCATGTGAGGAATCTTTGAATCTAATCTAAAATAATAGGCTCGTTATGTTAAGGAGAAGAAAGATTTAGTAAGGAGAAGATTTCCAAGTGCTTAAAAATAAACAGAGCTTCTACTCAAATATAACATATTATTTTGAGGTTCCATGCATTGAAGTCAAGTACAACATTTGATGGGAAGAGTATAAAGAAAGAGGTAGGCTAGGCAGTTTGAATTGGAGCTACAAGTTCCATGAGACGTACATTAGGTAGTAACTACTTAAAAAAAAAAGTGTCCAATTTGCAATAATTATGTCCATATTTAAATGACATTGTGTCATCCCATTGCTAGAAGTCACTGACATTAGTCTTGCCCAACCTTTGGCAACATTTGTTGACACTTTCAATGGCATCATGGAAGAGTAACAATTTAATGCTACTCTTTCCTACATTATTGCCTGATGGTGTTTCCTTTGCAACAAAAACTGATCTCATAACAATGATTTTTTATCTCTACTCTGCAAATTTGTATAGAAAGTAAATTGGACGTAGATTTTGTATGCCATTCAAGGTTAAAGCAAAAAAAAAAAAAAAAAAAGTCGTCAAATGTTGAGTGTTTTCGATGATTGAAGTCTGCTTCAATCTAAACTTATATTTTATAAATATTTTTCTATTAATGAAAAATTTACATATATACAACTTGAGTGGGCCTAATGGTTAAGAGCATGTGTTTCATTTTAAGAGGTCGACATGATGGTTAAGAGAATGTGTTTCCTCTTAAGAGGTCATAGGTTAAGAGAATGTGTTTCCTCTTAAGAGGTCATAGGTTAGGTTCAAAACTAGATGGGGGTAGAGTATGTAGAGTATGTGTGGGTTCGTAGAATTATAATTTCGTAGAATTAGAAGTCAAATCTTTGCTCAAAGGTGGGTCCGTTGTCCCACAAACAAAGGGGTCTCATACACTAATTTGGTATTTGGCTTGGCTATGACCTTAAAAGAATTCATAGTAAAGAAATTAAATCACATCTAATACACATGTTGGATTAACTATAAGATTATTTATGAAGTAAGTTTTATATAGAAAATGATTAAATAATTATTAGATTATTTTATAAAATAATTTTTACATAAATATATAGAAAATGATGAAAGATAGAATATGATATAACAATACTCATTATATTTAATTAATTTGTCTAACATTTCATATAGTAATATAAGAATTATATTATTATTATTTTGTAGAGTAATTTTTCCTTAAAACAAAAAAAAGATAATTTAATATGAATATAAAAATTTAACTTTTTAAAATTCCAATCAAAACTTCATACCAATTTTATAAATGAACTAAAATCAAAATTTAAAACAAAAAATAATTACAATATATATAACTAATAGAAATTAAAATATAAACTTCAAAAATTCAGAATGATTTATAAAATTCTGCTCAAATCTAGTTAATAATTTTACAAAGCACTCGTGTATAAATCCCGATATTGACTTTATAAACTCTCAATTATATAAACACACTGTCAATGCTCGATGATGGACCATTCACTCTGGCGAACACGAAAAGAACATGGCTCTCTCAATTATAGAAACACACTGTCAATGATCGATGATGGACCATTCACTCTGGCAAACCCGAAACGAATATGGCTTTAAAATTCTTAAACGTATTTTTTTTTAACTATTGAATTCTTTGTTTACAAGTCATGCACTACTTTAATAAATCACGGAAGATTTGACTTTTTTTTTTTACAAGTCATGTACCACTTTAAGCAATCACGTAAGATTCTACAATGTTTCATCTTGAATTTTGGGACATTCAAAACGTAAGAAATTCAAACCATTTATTTGTAAGTGAAAATACAAGCTGAAAATAGTAAGGGCTTTCGCAATCACGGAAGATTTTACAATGTTTCATCTCGAATTTTGGTAAGAAATTCCAACTATTTATCTGTAAGTGAAAATACAAATTGAAAACACTAATGACATTTGCAATCACGAAAGATTTTGCAATGTTTCATCTCGAATTTTGGGACTTTCAAAACGTAAGGAATTCCAACCATTTATTTGTAAGTGAAATAAAAACTAAAAATAGGAAGCGCGTTTGCAATCATAGAAGATTTTGCAATGTTTCATCTCTAATTTTGGGACTTTCAAAACGTAAGAAATTCCAACCATTTATCTGTAAGTGAAAATACAAACTGAAAACAGTAAGCGCGTTCGCAATCACGTAAGATAATCACGAAAGATTTTTCAATCTTTCATCTCGAATTTTGGTAAGATATTCCAACCATTTATATGTAAGTGAAAATACAAACTGAAACAGTAAGGGCATTCATATTGAGCGCTAAAAATCAACCATTTATCTGTAAGTGAAAATAAAAACTTAAAACAGTAACCGTGTTTGCAATCACGAAATATTTTGCAATGTTTCATATCGAATTTTGGTAAGAAATTCCAACCATTTATCTGTAAGTGAAAATACAAACTGAAACAGTAACGGCGTTCATATTGAGTGCTAAAAATAATTCTTAAAACAAACCTTTGATGACCACAACGACTCCATGCGGGATCAATCCGACTGCATATGATATTTATATCGTCTAACATCGAAGGTGCACAGTGGGACCGGAAGACTTCATCCAAAGAAATGCCTTATTGCCAGAATGAAAATATGCAAAAAGGAGAACCCAACAGCCACACCTTCAGTCTTTTCTTTACAATCAAAAACTCTCACTGGATCTAATCCTTTGTCGTGCAGCCATTCATCTAATCTCACATTCTCCACAAAGCTGTACACAAGTAATCGTTCTTCCCTAATTTACAATAACCCAAAATATCAACCAAATAATTATGTTGGATTTTCGCAAGTCTCTGTTGTTGCTTGGAATTTCCTCTCAACCAAATGATTATGCGGGATTTCGCCAGAGTCTCCATTTCTGGTTGGAATTCCCTCATCCTTTTTAGCGTCCATACCCAACTTCTTCTCAACGGCCACCACTTTCCAAGATGAATTTTCAGTGACCTGAAAGGATGCACAGGACCCTGATGTGACCAATTTTTTCGCCTTATCAGTGCATGCAACCTTGGCCTTTTCTCTGACAGGCCCTTGCGCATTACCAATATGAGCGACCCGGGTCTTTTATCTCACAAGTTTGTTTTGGTTTGCCTTGTGCCCAAAATGGGTTGAAGAAGACGATTCCATGCCAAACACAACAGTCACATATGAACCGTTTCCAGATCACTTACTTAGTTATAACCATTTCGAGATCTTAACTAATCATCTAGCGGCAGAAAATTTTCTAATCGTTTAACATAGAGATTGATCACCTACAAATTGACATCGTGACAATTTGGAGAGTTGTTTTCAAATAAAGACGTCTTATGAGGTAATTACAAATATTTATTGATGTTAATGAAATAAAATTATAGCCACCATGTAAGTAATTATACTCCAAAGTGTCATGAAACAACTAGAATTGGTTATGGTGAGAGAATGAACAAAAATAAAAAATAAAAAGAGAAAACCCTCCATTTGGAAAGGAACACCATGGCTGGAGAGAAAACTTCGTAAGTGGAGAATGATATGGGAGGTTACTGGAGAAAAAGGAAATTTGAATACAAAATACAACATACCAATCGGAGATAAAAATTGGACCTATAAAATTAAATTGATTAAGCTATAACTAGTAAGAGGATTTTTTTGGCTTGAGGAAGTCAAACTATGAAGCATGTCTAATTGGTTTCCTAACAGAAATGGTCTCTAGGGATTAAATGGAAGTTTTGAGACGACTATTCAGAGGTTGGGTGGAGCATGGAAGCTCTTGTTATGTTTCCAACTTTCATATAGGTATAGGTATGTGAGTTGTCGTAGTTTTGGTTTTAACATAAGAAAGTTCAAGTTAAATTACATTTTTTTTTGAAGAAAACAAGAAAAGGAAGGTTTGCATAAATATTTCCTTTTAAATGTCAAAATGGGTGCAATATAGGTTGTTTATCCTTAAATAAGTTATATACAATTCCTTGAAGTTGGTAATATCTCATTCTAAATGTTGGAATGAATCTCAAAAACGTTACTTTTTTGAACGATTTGTAGACACTTCGTTAACGGTTAATATTTTGTGGAATTTTGTGGAAGGTTTATATTTGTATGATTGTGTTTTAAACAGGTCCAGAAGAAAAACAAAGAAAATGAATAGAGGAAAACCTGAACCTACATTTGAATTATGAGACCTTAAGTACCTCCTTATCAAGGAAAGTAAAATGAAGGCACTGAGAACCTAGAGACTTGTGTGAAACCTCTTCATTCAAAGGGAGGGAATTAATAGTTTAAAAAATGAAAATATAGTGATAGAAACAAAAATAAGGGTTTTGGTTGCTTTCAATTTAACCGAGAGTGTATGTGTATACATATTTAAGTACCTAATATATATATTAGAATGAAAAAGGTATGTAAATTGCAGGTGTTAAGTTGTAATCTAGTAATGCAATTGGTATTAGATGTTGATATAGGATTAGCATCCACACCGGCTAACGATAAGAAAATATTCTCGGGCTAACATAAGAATGCATGGAGTCCCTGTATATGCTCAATAATGGCCTCGTTGGAATAGAGTACAAAAACCCAAAACAAGAGTCCCTATAAAAATACTTTTGATATTAATTATATATAAGTACTAGCGATGTATATACAAAATAACCAATAAAGGAATTATAAAATTTTAACATCATTGATAAGAACAAATGTTGGAAATTTACTCATGCATATGGTACCTTAGATAAACACTGTGAGTGTAAATGTAACCAAAAATATTGTAAACCTCAAATTTTTAATTAAAAGAAGAATTTATATAGTACTTGCAATGATTGAAAGAAATTAAGTACCATACAAAATCCAATGGTTTAAATTTTTTTTAAAATTTACACATAAGAGGAAAGACGATTACTTCACAACTAAAAGTAATAATATCATGTTTGCAACGAGGAAAGGAATTCATAATACATCATCGCTTTAAAAGTTAAAGCTTCTAGAACTCGTCCTGTCTCATTTTAAATAAAGAAAATTCCCAATACAATTATGAACAAAAGTAGTAGCCTTTGATTGTCATAGGTTTTTCTCCAAAGGCCGTATGGTATGTAATTTTCGAATGCTCATTACCTATTCATGGCCACCCTATAAAGAAAAACGAGACCTTGCTATGACAACACTATGTCAAGGGGTAAATACCTAGAAATTGCGTGAAGGAAATAAACATAAGCCTCTGAAAGAATCTTTTCCTTAGAGTACTCAAAAAACCAAAGAAATACTAACCTTCCATAACATTTCAAGTGATTAAAATCCTAAATGTAGTGGAAAAATCTGGACATTGTTTTCAATGCACAATGAGGTTTTTGAGGGATATTGGACAAGTAATAAAACATGGTTTAACCTATCGAAGTCGAAGAATGGAGTCAAGAGTACCAAGGGTACTATGTTGGGTTCATCTTAGGCCCACATAATTTCCAAACACTAGTATTAACCACATAGAATAATGAACAAATTTAGAAAAAAAATAATGTGGGTAAACATGCAAAACCAACACACACAAAGAAAAATTTATGAGGATACTAGGAGTACCGTCTCACTTATGCATAGAACATCGCATGACGGACCTCTGTAAGTTTCACAAGCCATGTAGAAACCTCCGACCTGAGAAAAAAATCATTGTAACAAGTACTTGAGATGGGGAAATGAAAACCTAGTAACAAGTGTTAGATCCCTACTTGCAAAATTGAGCACACAAATAGAGAAGGAAATAGAGGGGGAAGGGTAGTTTGTTACCCTGATCGTGCAAGGGAAGATCTACACCATCAAAACCAAAGATTGAATCTCCTCCATAAATGAGGTTAGCCCATGTGACAGAGGGATCAACTGGCATGAGATCCTAGATAATGTGCTCTCTATCATGTGATGAGGAGCATATTCAAACTCGAATAACCTACTATATGAATAAAAAAAATAAAAAATTATATTGTGTCAAATATAAAAAACATCCATACATCACTCGAAGTTTGTTGTGGAAACACACACACAAACATATAGTCATGGATCCAGCTCAAAGGTTTCCGAAGAAAATAACTAGCAATTGCAGCAGATGTTGCAAATGAAACATCGTAACACATAAAATAGAGAAGAATTGTGACATATAATAAACCATTAAATGATAAAAATTAGTAAATAAAATGGCATTCAAGAAAATATTCAATGAAAAGGCTTATTAGGTACAAAGTATGACAATTTGGTTTTCAAATAGTAAATTCATTTTTTCCTAACTCCATTTTGGCATTTTCATTCACCGATATGAAACATATGATTATTTGAAAAATCCAGTCCAATGAAACCTATGGCTTTATCAAGATTTTTCATATAGGAAATTCCTTCAATTTCATTAGTAATATATAGCTTCAACCAACATTTTCCATAGACCTTTGGGTAAACCCACAAAAGTGGGTTACACTTTTTGAAAATCGGGGGCGGAAAAATGATTTTCCCAACAGTTCGGCCGAACATTTATAAAAGTTCAGCCGAACTGTCTTAGAGTTTAGGCGAACTTTCAAAATTAGTTCGGCCGAACTCATTCTGTCGTTTACATTGATGGCGTATTGACAGGGTGTGCAAAGAGAATTTTGGTCGGAGATGTGAAAACCGGCAACTAAAGTTCGACTGAACTAATAGTTCGATTGGACTATTTGTTCGACCGAACTTTTAAAATAATATCGCTGAATTTTAGTTTATAAATACACCAGCCTGAAAACATGTATGGATTTTGGGCTTGTTACCATTGTTTGATGTTGTTTCTTGTTGTTGCTTGGGTCACAAGCGCTTGTTGTTGTTTAGGTCAAAGTTGCTTGCTGTTGCAGGGTCACAAGCGCAGTTGCAGGGTCACAGGGACTAGTGAGAAATTTGTTGGTGTTGGTTTTATGTGTTGTTTTCATTGTGAGTTTTTTTTATTGTTGGTTTTTTGTTTTGTTTTCGTTGTGAATTTTATTTTATTTTAATTTTATAGTTGTTTTTTTGTTTTGTAAGTAATTTGTGATTTGTAACGTCCTCGGAGTCCTATTTGTCTTCTCATTGAAGCCTCGACGTCTTCTTCTCATTGCGGCCTCAACATCTCCAAATTTCTAGGTTCCTACGTCTCCGAATTGTCATATGCTTAGGATTTAATTCCATGGGCATTCTATGCTTCTATAATTTCTCTGTATATTCTATACGCTACCTCGCTCATGGAACTTAGCGCAATATTATCATTCAAAGTCCCGATGATGACACCTTCGTCTGGTGTGGAGTTCAATTCCCTCTCCAGTGCTTTGATCACGATTTCCATGTTCCTCTGGAAGGCCTCAAAGATCCAGGCAGCGTCAGCGTCCTGGTGTTTGGCCGTATGAGAAGGCTTGAAGCGCCAGGCATCCAGGGCTTGTTCCCTTAACATGCTTCTGCTTTTGGATGGCATTGACACCTTCATGTTCGATCTCGTGACCTCTTCAATCACCGTACCACGTCGTTTCTGAGTATACATAATTTCTTGAACAAAACGAGAGCAATTGAGAGACGAGATTTTCCTTTTTAACGACCTAAACATTGCATCTAGACGCTATTATGTAAATACAAGTGGAAACACATCGATGCACTTGTTACGGCAGTCAAAATTTTACAGTATAAAATATTATTTTTAAAAATGTACTATGCTATTCAAGATTATGCATTTTTTTGACTTTCTAATTTTATGAACGAACTTTAACATTGCAATTGTCACTTTTCTCAAGTACGCGTTGACCCCCGCTTTCACCTTATGATTGTTCACACCTACACCTGTATTTGATTGCTCAAGTAAAAACAATATTTCACAATAACAAAAAATTTATATATTTATACTAATAATAACTTATATGAATATGATTGCTTTAATTGACATGAGAATTTTTGGAGAATTCTAACTTTGATTATATTTACTATTATTATTATTCCAAATCAAGGCACATTTCTTTGTTAAGGGGAGGGTTGGAATACTGAATCTTTTTAAGAAGATTCTCATAACCTCTATCGTGGATGACTTGAATAGTTTGTTATCCTCGGGCAATCCGAGGGGAATTTGAAACGTGGTGTCAAACACAATATCATTTAAAGAATCAAATACGAAATCAAATGCGATGACAGCCGTCATGCAATGTCAAGTCACATCTGTGTACAATGAATCATTCCACCAAAGGAAAACAAGAACCGCCCATGATACCCAAACCACCTTTAGTCCCCTCACAAAAGTGAGAAATCGTCATACACGCATTCACTGAGCACGCGTCCCAAACGACACCGAGACCACATTGACTACCCATCACAAAAGTTGAAATGGGAAATTCTGGTACAGAGATTCACTGGTTCTACATTAAGATTAATATTTATTTCAATGAAGTCAGAAGACCTCGTGGAAAATATCGATTGAAACGGATTGGAAATCAACTGGTTGGACAAAAACTCTTAATATAATAGTCATTGTCAAAGATTGTAACTATCTTCAAATGGAGTTCTGGTGATTGTAAGGGTAGAAATATCAGTAGTCTCGCCCACACTGGATTGGCATCGATATTGATACACGCAATCAGTGGAGCTTTCACTATTTGAATAAGTCCATCTTACACAACACAAATCTAGCTCTGGATTTCCTCGATGATGAGTATAGAAAGCCATCGTCAAGCTATTGCAATTACACTGCTTCAGTGAATCACTGTTACCAAAGTGTTTGGCTTCTCCATTGTGAATAGAAATAAGCATACATAATCCAAAATCTACCAACCCTAGTTTGTTAAAATTTCGGTATCTTCTATCGTGGTCAGATAAACTTTACGCCCTAACCTGGAAATATGGTGTCACCTAACCATGACTAACATAAAAATGTTCCAGAAACTTAATTCATTCAGCTTCTTCATTTTAGTTCCGATGAACTTTACGCCCTAGGCACCAAAATTGGCCGTGGGTCAGAAAGGGGTATTCTAAGGTAACATAAAAATGTTCCAGAAACCTAAATCTTTTGGCTTCTTCATTTCTGTGATATAACTTTACTCCCTAGCAAAGTATTCGATTAACAGCAGCAGCAACTCTGGATAACAGTCACCTTCAACATGGGAACATAGAATTAACCACCAATTCAAAATAATGTTACCCATTTGAATATTTACTAGTTACTCATTTGAATATTTATTACACTTACTAGTTTCAATGTACTGGAATGTACTAGAAAACTTATTGGAAAATATAATTTTTAATTTTTTTGGTGTGATTATCAACTCTAAAAGTTTCAATATACTGGAATATAGATGAAAATTTATTTGGAAATATAATTTTTATTTTTTTTGGGTGTGAATATCAACTTTAAAAGTTTATTAGGAGTTTGTTGAAGTCTATCTAGTTGAGATTCTTTCTAATCAGTTACTAAATTGGTTATTTGGAAAATATAGTTTTTATTTTTATTTTGTGATTATTAATTCTAAAAGTTTATTAAAAATTCTTTGAAGTTCATCTAGTTGAGATTCTTTCTCACCAATTACTAAATTAGTGTATGATTGAGATATTCACTCAACCAAAAAACTATATATCCAAGTGATTTTTGGAAATGGTGATTTAAATCACACCATCATTAGCTGAGAGATAATGTCAACCAAAAACTCCAAATTGAATTGATTGGGAATGGCCTAGAGACCTTGTTAAACTTTATGATTTCTTTTTGGAAATAGATGGCATAGCAATCATGGAACAAACCAGCATATCCCTTCTTAATAATGATGGTTATGAAGTATACATAGAAAGCATAGAAAGTTCAAATAATATGACAGTTTTAGTTCAGAAAATATAGAATTAGTACAAGTATATTGATATTAGTATAATTGAAGTATATTAATATTAGTATAATTGTAATAAGTGGATAGGATTTATTTTTATTTTTTTAAAATGTTGATTGGAATATATAAGGTTGATTTTAATCATTTTATTAATGTTTGTTTAGTTAACAATAAGTGAGTACTAAAGATTAGAGGATTAGTTGACATAATTAATTATGGTTGACCTTGATTTAATATGGGAAATATTGTGAAGTTAAGATTGAAAAAAGTAGATTATGGTGAAAGGAGATTGAACATGGTGAGCATATATTTCCACATTAAATTAAAGTTATTTTTGATAGATTATGGTTGACCATGTTACCTATGGTTGATTTTGGTTAACCAAGGCCATTTTGACCATCGTTGCTTGTGATTAACTATGATTGGATATTTTGACCATTGTTAACCATCACGATTTATGGTTTCTAGGATTTATGTTCAATTTTTTCCTAATAATATTTTAAATTTTTTAATCTAATTTTCATATGTCACATTGTGGGACCACATATCCCCCATACTAGATTGTAGAGTATTTCTTCGCACATCTAGTAACCAAAATAGATCCATCTTAACTTTGCATTACCAAGCACCTAGAGGGATCAAATATTTTAAGATGCAAACAACTTTCTCAGTGTAAAACTTGAGGAAAAGTTTGCAACTCAAGATTTTTCATCCCTCTTGGTTTTTGTTAGATCTAGATTTAAGATCCATCTATGTTGGTTTTGAACAACACACTATATTAAATATTGAAAAACACAATATTTTAGAGATTGAGCAACCATCTATGTTGGTTTTGAACAACACACTATATTAAACATTGAAAAACACACTATATTAGAGATTGAGCAATCAGAACCTTGAATTAGAAGAAATTATTGTTGCTAGATCACATTGAGGAAATTAGAAATTTCTATCATACTTTGAATTAAAAATAACTTATTAATGGAGAAAGAATTATCTCTCTACATATTGATAATTCATATTATTTTTTGTTATTAATATTTTTAAATATTATATATGAACACCATGGTAAGAATGATATAAATTACACATCTATTCACAAAGGAAAGTGAAAATATAAGAAAAAATTTAATTTTAATTATTTTATTTTTATTGATATAAAATTATGTTATACATTACAAATAGTAAAATATTTCTTTTTTCTTAATATATTTTTCCTTTAAATGTTACATGTCAATTGAGCATAAGATTAATTACATATCATATAGTATCAATAATATTATTTCTACATGTCATTTGTGAATTCAATTTTAAGTAATGAAGGAATAATATATCTTTCTCATAGTAAAAGGGTAAATTATTATTATTTCTTTTTAAACTTTAATTACTTTATCTCTACATAAATTTTAACATTACCTAAAAATATCTCCCTCATACTCGCTGCACTTTCCTTAAAAAAATATTTTTTCTCAAAAGATAAATAGTAATTATGAGTGAGTGAAGGACTTTCTTGAGAAAATTGTGTAAATTTTTGAGATTTAGAGTGAACAATTCACTCATCATGAGATATTAGAAACAAAATTCATAGATGAAAAAAGAGAAATACCTAACTATTTTATATGAAAAGTGTAGAGAAAATGACATTAAAAAATTATTTAATCAAACAAAAATAATAATTGAATAAATAAGGGAAAAATATTATTTTGAAAAAAAAAATATTATTCACCCCCGATCGGGGTGGCCATTGATCGAGGCTGCCAGTTATGAAGTCAGCTAGGTGGCGGCCTCCGTTCATGCATCATTAAATGACCACGCACAAGCCGTCCTTAGCAGGATCATGGCAGCATGCAGAGGATAGAGGTATAATGTTGTGTTTGGTAAGACAGCCTATGCTGTCAGAGCCGGAATGAAAAATCAAGTTGAAGGCAGGGTGTATGAACCGGAAGGTTGATTGTGAAACAAACCATTCCTCTGTGGCAGCAATCGTGAAGAAGCGTAGGAGGACAGAGGCGACCATAGTGAGAACCGGGCTAGATTTGCTACCGCGGGTATCTGTAATTCTCCATTTTCGATTTCTATATGTCTGCAAAACTTTTGAGCTGTCTGCTGTCTGGTTACGGATAGGTTCGATCTTTATTTCAATGAGCGTAGATTGGTCTAAATTTGTTCTGCACTAAACCCGGTCGAACCTTGCTTTAAGGATCTTTTGTCGGTTAGCATACAATTCCAAGAGGCAAACAAGAAATTATTTGGCCCATACTTCAGAGAAAGGGAAACAGAAGAAGTTACAGCCTGAAGATAAGAACAAGAAGAGAGGGAGGAAGACAAAACAAGAGGTTTTAATGAACCTCTTAGCCATCTACTCACTTGGAAACTCATCACATGTCAGACAGGAAATTCAAGGATGGGAAAGAGAAACTCAGAACAATGAGGAAGATAATGAAGCAGAAGCAGAAATTATGGACTTTATTATAGATCCTGGCAATACTCGAGGTCGCTTATCACTGTTTAATAAAAAATTTCACACTTACTTGATTTTCAAATGCCTGTTAGCTAAGACTATGTAGAGTTTTCACCCTAACAGAGAGAAGACATAACCAAAAATAGTGGATTTGTTACAAGACATTGACATTCAGCTGCAGCACATCAAATTCACACAGTACCAGGCCACTAATCGTATCAGTCGACTTGATGATCGTATTGGAAGACTTGAGAAATAAATCCAACAGATGCAACAAGTGCATATGCCAGGATCTACATCAAAGGACCCAGCCTCAATTGATTCTTCAGATGGATAGAAGCTTTGTCATGTTTATAATATGTATTTTTGTTTTTTGCAAAGACATATAGTATTTAACAGCGACGTAGAAAATATATTAAATAGTAAGTTAGCTAATGAAACAAATGGTAGAATGAAACTTTTTCAGTTTTGGATAGCTTTTAACGTGCTAAGGTGGCCAATAGACCTGGTTTCCTTTGAGCAGGTTGAAGCCACAGACTTAATATTATTTTTGTAACCTGCTTTCAAAAGATAAATAGAAAATAGCAAGGGACTATAGGGAGGTTTCCGCAGAAAAAGGGAATTTGAATTCAAAATGAAAAGTAAAATTTGGACCTATGAAAATTAAATTGATTAAGATATAACTAGTAGAATGTTTTTTTGGCTTGAGGAGGTGAAACTATGCAACATAGATAATTGGTTTCCTAACACATAACTTCCCAGGTTTGGTGGGAGCATTGCAGATCCTATTATGTTTATAAGTTTGTGAGTTGTCGTAGTTTTGGGTTAAATATATATATATAATAAAAAGAAAAAAGAAAAAAAATCTAAATTAAATTAAGGTTTTTGAGGAAAACAAAGAAAAGGAAATTTTGTAGAAATATTTCCTTTTAAATGTGAGAATGGGTGCAAAATAGGTTGTTTATCCTTGAGTGAATTATATACAATTGCTTAACGTTACTAGCATCTAGTTATAAATGTTAGAATGGATGTCAACAAGTATGTTGATTTGAATGAGTTGTAGCCAATTAGTTGATGGTTAATATTATGTGAAAGATGAATAATTGCATGATTTTGTTTTCAGAAGGCTTGAAAGAAAAATGGAAATTTTGAGAAGGCTTAAAAGAAAAATGGAAAAACTGCACAAAGGAAAACTTGAAGCTACATTTTCATTATCAAGCTCTAAGTATCTCCTTATCAATAAAATTCAAATGAGAAAACTAAAAATGAGGGAACTTAAAATGAGGAAATAAGCTATTAATTCCCTGGTTTTGGAAACCTCTTCCTCCAAAAGGAGGGAATAAATAGTTTTCCAAATGAAAATGTGGGGAAATCTCTTTCTCCAAAAAGAGGGAATTAATAATTTAACAAATGAAAATGTGTGGAAACCTTTTCCTTCAAAGGGAGGGAATGAATAACTTAACAAATGAAAATATAATGACATAAACAAAAACAAGGGGTTTGGTTCCTTGAAATTTAACTTAACCTAGAGTGTATGTGTATATATATTTAGGTACCAAAAAAAAAAAAAAAATATTTATTTTAAATCACAAGGGGTTTGGTTCCTTCAAATTTAACCAAGAGTGTATGTGCATACACCGACCGAACAAACAAACAAACAAACAAACAAACAAATTTATTTTAGAATCACACATGCGTATTTACTATGCTACCTAAATGTTGCAGGGTTAAGATGTAATCTAGTCATCTGATATGTATTGGATGTTGAGATAGGGTTAGCATCCACACCGGCCAGTGACGAGAAAATATTCTCACGCTGACATAAGTAGGCATACAGTTCCCTGATGGTTAATAATGGCCTTCAGGGAATCGCGTACAAAAACCCGAAAAAAGAACCTGTAGGGTTACCCTAACCTACAAAAATACTTATGATATTAATTATATATAAATACCAGCTGTGTATGCAGTTCCCTGATACTTAACAATGGCCTTCAGCGAATCGCGTACAAAAACCAAAACAAGAACCTGTAGGGTTACCCTAACCTATACAAATACTCGTGATATTAATTATATATAAATACCAGCTGTGTATACAAAATAACTAATAAAGGAATAAAGGAACTGTAAAATTTGGACATCAATGTTAAATAAAATGTTGGAAATTTACTCATGCAAATAGTACTTTAGATAAATATTGTAAGCATAAATGTAACCAAAAATATTGTAAACCACAAATTTTTAATCAAAAGAAGAATTTGTACAGTAGTTGCAGCCGATTAAAGAAATTAAGTATGACACATAATACAAGGGTTTAATTTTTTTCCAAAACATATAAAGAAGAGGCAAGTCGATTACTTCACGACTAAATGTAATAATATCATGTTCTTCAAGGAAATTAATTCATAATACATGGTAAATTTAACTGTTAAAGCTATAGAACTGGTTATGTATCCTTTTAAACAAAGAAAGATCCCAATACAATTGCAAACAAAAGTAGTAGCTTGGGATACTCAGAGATATTTCTGGAAAGGCCGCATGGTATGTAACAATCAAATGCTCATTTATCTAGTCATGGCCTCTATGTAAAGAAAAAGGAGAACCTGCTATAAGGGCACAATGTTAAGGGGTAAATACCTAGAAATGACTAGAAGGAAATAAACATAAGCCTGTGAAGAATATTTTCCTTAAGAGGACTCAAAAATACAGAAAACTACTAGCCTGCCATAACATTTCAATTGGAAATAAAATTTGTGCAGAAAAGAAGAACTATACAAATTTAAGGAAAATGAGCGGTTAAATACTTGACTATAGTGGAAATATCTCCTCATTGTTATCAACACATAATGAGTTTTTTCAGCTTAGTAACCTTCTCTGAAATAATGGAAATCTATGTTCTAGCCAAATGGAAGGGATAAGTTCAACGGAACTTGGATCACGAATAAAACATAGTTTAACCTATCAAAGTCTAAGAATAGAGCCACGTGTTAAAATTAAGAAACTTAACAACTCACAGGTGAGGTTGCTTTCGCCTAGAGGCTGCCTTAGAGAGAATTACTTACTTTGATCATTATTCATCAAGAATATATAGGTTTTCCTGTGCATAGGAGAGTTATAACTAACTCCTATAAAGTAGAAATTAATTCCTAAATCAGAATACACACACAACGAATAAAACAAACTCTATCTATTAATGAATTCTCAATTAATTCCAACACTCCCCCTTAATGAAGAAATATTTCATGAGTACTCCTAAGATCTCCCTAAATAATTCAAATTTAATTACTCCAATATCAGTAGCATACACCTGTTGTTCTGGGTCTGAGCTAAACATAAAATGGTACATAAAAAAACTTGATAATTGAGCTTTCATTTTTCTCTTCATGTTAAAGAGTCCATGCTTATTCATTTGCTGGTGAAGTTTCATCTTCAAATTTTTTTGCCATAAAATAGTGGTGGAGTTTCTCCTCCTTTTTAAGTTTACTACCCCAATGGTGGAACACTTGAACCCTTAATCTCTTCTTTCTTGATCTCGATTTTAGGCTAACATTCTTTTTGCAAGTTCTTGGGACTTATATGTTTCCTTAATGTTTTCAATTGCATCTTATTGGCTGCCAATATTTGCACACTTAAAAACAATGTTAGATTCATAAAGAGGACCACATTTTCTCTTGTCATCCTGCTCCTTAAAGAGAACTTTCATTTCTTTATCTTTCTATGCGGACATAGATTGTTGATTTACGTATTCAACCTCTTTAATTAATTTTGTTGTTGGAAACATCTTGTCCTGCATTTGATTTGTATATGGAGATAGGATTTTATTCTCACCAGACAACAACTCATCAATAAGATGTTTTTCCTGCATCAGATTGATCCACTCATCATGGGATACATAGTTCTCATCAAATTTGACTTCGAGGAAGCTTTATTCATAAAGGTCTAGATTCTACATCAATGGTTGTTTCCTCATCATCACATTTTTCAATGTCGATTATAGGCACATATTCATCATCCATCATTGTAGCTTCAATGTTGTCCTCTTCAGTTTCACACTCAATTATGATACTAAAAGAAAAACCATTATTTTCAAGGACAATACTTTCATCATTTTTTCCCTCATTCAAACTATATTCCATTTCTAAAATATCCCACAAAACTTTTTCATTCTGAATCTAACCATATTCATGCAATATACTGAAGAAGATGCTTTCATATAATACAGTTGTTATAAGGTGTAATGTTGATTCATCTGTACTCATATCATGGTTTGATTTAACAAAATCATCTTCAACATAATTTAATAAATCCACCTTCCATAATATTATTTTCATTTTAGTTGCTCCACTTTCATAATTCATACCTGAAAAAGAGGGTAGATCTGACATTAACCTCTTAATGATTTCCTCAAATTCCAGATCTACATTATGATCCTTGAGATGATTAGCTATAGGTCCATCAATGTCAACTTGAAACTCTTCACCAAATTCACCCAGAAAATATATTGCATCAGTCTCTTGATGTTTTCTCCTCATATTTTTTAGTTTTCTTCGAGATTTATTTAGTCTCCTTTGTTGACCCATTATTGAATATGCCACCAAACTAAATTAAATGGCCTCTGAACACTCCTTAACTGCATCAAATAGTCCACTGGATCACACATATCCAAAACACTCCTGGGCTTTTTATGGCTCCACTAGACAACAAATTAACGCATTGAAGAGATCAAAAAAGCCATGGGGAAACCAACAATTCATGGTTCTTCTATGTGAATATTTTCATCCAATCTTGTTACAAAACCACTCTCACAGTTTTACACAAAATTTGGGCTCAATTGAGCTACACACAACTCCACACTGCGCCAGGAAGCTCCACGTAGGCACCACTCCAGAAAAATACACAACGAAATATCAAACAACATGAACCCTAGATCACGACACAACTAGAAACACCCTTTCCACTGGCTCTTCCATGCTCACTGCACCAATTTTGGCTTTGCGGTCTCTACAAACTAAGATCTCCTTTTCTGCAACACCTCCTCGACTCCAACAATGGAGATGCGATGGGTCCACTTCTCCTCGACCTCATCTACACCAAGCTTGATCGTGGAAACACACAGCTCTTTGCCACACATCTCTTCCTTTGTCAACTTATGCAAAATGTCTCAGTACGCCAATGTTCCCTTTCCAAATCGAAAACTATAATTTCCCTACAACACTAGCAACTCAGTTATCTATTGCTCCTGATGGTGCAGAGATAAATCTTCCATTGAAAAATACAATGAATTGATGGCTTGATGGCTCTTCACAGCATGCCACTAGTTAGGAAGATTCGAAATTCATCAATGATTCGTTACACTCCATAAATATGTAGTCACTAGCGGCTCCGTGACCAGCTCACTATGGGTAAAATCGTCCCACATAGGTTGACACAAATCCTTAACAAGGACTCAACTCTTCAATGCTGGTAGCTCGATCTACAGATTGGATCTCCACGTCTCTCGATCTCTAAAATTTTCTCTCCATAACAGAAAACACTATCCATGACTCCACGTTTTTATCAATAATTATCCAAGTGACATTGTCTACCAGTTAAACACAAAGTAGCGGTTCCCTTACCAATGCTCACCAAAACATCTATGGGAACCAAGAAACTTTCTCACCCTTATTACTTCCCACCAACAATATCTCCACACCGAAGTCACAACACAGGTACCATACCACGCTACTTGCACCAATCCTATGTGCCAAGAGCCTCAATCACACCTCCTTAATCACTCCACGTTGTCATGATGGTTTCACCATGCTTCAACGATTCACCACGCTGCACGTAATGATGTCACACCACGATATGAAGTCCACCTTCGCTGCTCCATAATGGCTCAAATCCACGATTCACTAGTAGATCAAATCGATTAACACACCATCAGATCCAATCAATCCATGCACCAACATCATATTACTCATCACACCAGAAGATCCATGAGTCTTTCTGATATTTTCCACTTTGGCCACGTTGCAACAATATCTCCAATGGGAACCCAACAATAACAATTTTCAGTAATCCAATGGGCATCCAAGGAGAATGGTCTGCAACAATGGTGTTGCCCCCACAACTACTTCACACAGTTTCAAAAACTTGGCCTCCCATGCGAAGGCGCTGCCACGATGTTTCTCAGTATCCCGATTCAAACATTCATGGGATCACTTCTCGCTTCGCTTGAATCCATGACCCGAGGTGTTCTATCTCCACCAGAACTCCATCACATTGTGCCACCTCAATCCAGGTGCAAGAGATCCAAGAAGATCCATGATTTGATCGATTAATGCCAGAAAGCCACAGTAGATCCAAGATCTGATTGATCAATGCCATAACCTCTATGATCAACTTCGCCATACCACTCTCACTCTGACTCACTCAACCCTCACCCTCTCATACCATATTAAAATTAAGAAACCTAATATATTCAACAACTTAGAAGCTCACAGGTGAGCCTTAACCTAGAGGTTACCTCAGAGAGAACGCTCTACTTTGATCATTATTCATCAAGAATATATAGGTTTACATATGCATAGGAGAGTTAGAACTAAATCCTAGGAAGTAGGAACTAGTTCCTAAACTAGGATACATGCACAACTAATGAAACACACACCCTCCAATAATTCATTCTCCATTAATTCCAACACCAGAAGTTATGAGGGTAATTTGTTGGTTGCATGCTAGGCTCACGAAAAATGGGTCAGAAACACTTGAAAGTGTAAAATAATTCTATTTTCAAACACTAGTGTTAACCATCTACAATAATGAACAAATGTAGAAAAAATAAAATGTGGGTGAACATGGAAGTCCGACATAGAGAGAGAAAATTTGTGTAGGAGACTATGAGCATCATCTCAACTGTGCATAGAACATCACGCAGTGGGCCTTTGTAAGTTTCATAGCCCATGTAGAAACCTCCAACTTGAGAAAAAAATCATTCTAACAACTAATTTAGATGGGGAAAATGAAAGCCTAGTAACAAGTTACAGAGCATTTATTGAAAAATCGAGCACAAAAATGGTGAACCAAAAAGTGAAATTATGTGATCGTAATTGGTTTTCACAATTTTTAGAATTGGCTGAATATTTTGTTTTAGTACATTAAAAAATAAATTCTACAAATTGTGAAAACCAATTACAATCGCACAATCACATGAGCAAGAAAGAGAAAGAATTATTAATTGCACAAGAGAAGATGTATTTGGTGAAAGTAACTGCTCAAAACCCCGCTATATGTATATTGCATAAAGTCAAGAACATGAAACAATATAATGCTATTTCCCTTCCTGAGAAACCTCTACATCTATTGATTTCCTCACACTACCAACATGTGAACAAGATTCTCTTGGCACACCTTTTTCTCACAAGCTCCATGCCCAAACTTGTGCTTCTGATTGTTTGGTCTCCCCAACTCTTGCTCACCAAAAAAATCATTAAAATTTTTCCTTCATTTCTCCTTTTAAATGATTTTTTCTCTAATTAAGGAATGATTTATTTTAGGCCTTCTTCTAACTACATGCACCACCTGTACAATTTTATAATTATAAAATCGATAGTCTTATTCCCTTTAACTCCAATCTCAACTGGGTCTTACTCAGAAATGACATGTAACAACTATTTAGAGTGAATTATCAGTTAACTAATTGACCACTGGTTTTGAATTATATAATATTTAAATCACTGGACCTATCACTAACTCATCTCGTAGTTAGAACTAGTTAACTTATTTTAACTAAAATAATTGAGTTAACTAAGTACAACTCAAAATAAACTACACCTAGACCCCCTAATACCTAGAGAGAACTCTACGTGTGTCTAGTTTGACCCTCAACTCGAATTGACTGAGCTAACTAAGTCTTCCTAACATAGTTAACTCGTACAAGTTATCATGTGATGTGGAATTACAATTTACTTCTAATTTAATTAAGGGAAAATTAAATATGAAGCCTCATAGGTGTCATTTTCAATATTTCTTGTTGTTATTTTCAACACCCCCTCTCAATAAGAAAGGAATTCAACTCTATCCTGATTCGGTACCTTTGGAATGTTCTTCCTGAAACACTTATCTCTAGTGTTGTTTATCCTACAACTTCTGAAACTGAAAAACATACAAACTGAATTAGTATGATGCATTTCTCTTGAGAGTCCCTGAATGTTGCTAAATACTGCACTGTCTACTGAGAAATATCTGTTGTTGATGACTCTGCATCTATGCCATCTACACTATTTCCAACTCTAATTTTTTCTCTAGTATCTAACTTATGTTATTCTGACATATTACTGCATCAATCATCACTAATCCATGTTGCTACCCTATATTGTGGGTTTCCGTAGTAAGGAAATGATCCCTGAGACAAGACATCTCAATGGACACTGCCCAAATTTCTTCTGTGGGGATTATGACTTCACATCACACCAACTTTCACCTAGAGGTATGGTTGCATGTGCTCCGTTTTCTCACCTGGCTCGAAATTTCTCCATACTGAAGGCCTCTTGCTTGAGTGGATGCCTCCTCTTGGTCTCCTCTCTCCTTCTCTAATTGTGGATTCTCCACAACTATATGAGGCTTCTTCTGAGGTTTCATGTTGAGATGTAATTCATGATCCATTTCAACCACCATGTCTCTAAAATTTTCTTTTCTCCTCAAAGCTTTCCTTGCATTTGGCACCTGAAATGCATATAGATTCTTGATTCGCGCACACTGTAATTGTCCCGCCATCACAATTTTTTTTGAAAATATAGATGATTTACATTGGTGATATATCCCTCATCCGAACTCTTATTCGACTGATTTTTTTTTTTTTTTTTTTTTTTTGGGTAATTTGGGTATTTTTTAGCAAGGAATCCAGATCTACTATTTGTTTTTGAAAATATTTTGCAAAAAAATTTATGTACGCTCTGCAAACTCACCACCAAAAAAATTCCTACTATTATACGATGTAGAAAATCAACATAGATCGAGTTGATATTGTAATGTACTAAAACAAAATACTGAATCAATTCTACAAATTGCTGAAATCAATTACGACCGCACAATCACATGAACAAGAAAGATAAATAGTTATCAATTGCACAACAAGATGTATTTCGAGAAAGCACTTGCTTCAAACCATGCTATATGTATATAGCATAAATTCAATAATATGAAACAATACAATGTTATTTCCCTTTTTGAGAAACCTTTGCACTGTTGAGTGTCTCACACTACCAATCCATGCACAAGATTCTCTTGGCACACCTTTATCTGACAAGCTCCACACAAAATTGTGCCTCTTATTTTTTGGTCTCACAAACTTGCGCTCACCAAAACAATGATTAAACTTGTTCCTTCATTCCTCCTTTTAAAAGGAAATTTTTTCTAATTAAGGAATGATTTATGTTAGGCCATATTCTAAGGAATTTTCTAAATGCTTGCACCACCTGTAGAATATTCTAATTATACAACTGATAGACTTATTCCCTTTAACTCCAATCTCAACTTGATCTTCCTCAGAACTGACATGCAACGGCTATTTAGAGCGAATAATCAGTTAACTAATTGACCACTATTTGTGAATTAAATCAGATTTAATTCACTGGACCTATCACTAGCTCATCTCATAGTTAGAACAAGTTAAACTGATTTTCACTCAAATAATTGAGTTAATTAATTACAACTCAAAATAAACTACCATTGGACCCCCTAAAACTTAGATGGAACTCTACGTGCCTCCAGTTTGACCCTCAACTCAAATTCACTGAGAAAACTAAGTCTTTCTGACTTAGTTACCTCGTACAAACTGTCATGTACTGTGGAATTACAATTTACTTCTAATTTAATTAATAGAAAATTAAATCAAAAGCCTCATGAGTGTGATTTTCAATATTTTTTGTTTCATTGTCAACATGTCTATACAATTCTATTTTTTCCAGCTTTCATCACCAAAATATTACATGAGATATTTTTTGTATTTACAAAATTAGAGTAACACAATTAGCTTTTTATTTTTGATTTCAAATAAATTCAGTATCTTATGTAAATAGAGTGAACAAAACTAAATTTAAAAAAAATAAAATTTATAAAACATTTAACCAATCTTTTTAAATTATTGATGATGTAAAGAAATTTGTGTATCCCAAACTTATAGATGTAACATAAAAACATAAAAATATTTTCTATAAGGATAGAAAATGAAGGAATCAATAAAAGAAAAATTTACATCATTTGACTAGATACTTTTAGATATTTTGGCCAGCCGGAAGAACCAAGACACTAGAATGTCACGCAAGTTTCTTTTGAATCTAAGGAGAATACTATGACTAGTTTTGTTTGTATTATATGGCATTATCTTTGTATGATACCGACCATACTCCTCAACCCTTTTCAGTTTTGGTCAGAGAAATAAAACAAAAAAAACATAGTTAATTTTATACGCGACAGTTATATTAACGATAATTCTAATCGGTATAAGTTGTAAAAAGAAATTGCATTACAAATTCGTAAGATCATTTCATAATATAGCATTTGGCGTTTGATATTTACATGCAAAATACTGAATTGAAAAATGGTTCCATGATTAAATTCACAATTATTTCTCAATTCAACTACATAACTCATATTGTTATAACATCAATACGAAATGTGTCTAGGTCAAATTGCCTGATGGTCTATATGTTTCGCATCATTTAAAAATTGAATTCTTAAAATTTAGATTTTTAATAGCCCATTTTTGTAGAATTAGACGATAATAAAGAGGCATATACATTGATATTATAGCGTACTGTCCCATTCATCCTACATAATTGTTGGATGAAAATCTTAACTTTCAGGCCTATTGGTTTAGATGGAATCCCGCAAGCCATTTTAGCTGACATGCTTGTAGGCTAAAGTTGGCATATGTCTTATGGTCCTACATTTTACTAGCATAACTAAAAAGCATAACGAATTTGTTCTGAATCAACCAAATTTCACATGTAGGTTTTTTCTTAAGTTGAACTTGGGTCATACTCTCAAAACTTAGGCCAAGACTTCTGAGTGTGGAGAGTCTACTAGGAGGTTCTCATGGAGTCACTCATCTTAGCACTAATTTGTCTCAAGTGAGCTAGACTTAGGAGCTTAAAAATATTCTCACAATACTGGTACTAATATTTCAATGATTTAATATAATTTTATTATATTTTTTTTCCCTTTTTTGTTGGAGAAAATGATGAGGGAATCAATACAATAACTTTTAGCTTCTATGGTAAAGATATGATAACTTACTTCTTAATAAGGTGAAAAAATCAATGTCATGTATTTGAGAATTGAAGTAAATAGCTATAGAGAGAACATATCAAATTATTTCATATGAAAAATTATATGGTGATCAAAACAAGAAATAATGCTAAAGGCTCTTAAGAGGTAGTAAACATGCTAAAGGGTCTTGAGGGGTAATAAACGTGACCACAAACCAAAATAAGTAAAAAATATACTATGCATGTAAAATTGATTAGTATTGTACTAATGCAAGAACTGCAAATAGCTATGTGCATGTTTCTTATAGGGCAGGTAAAATGTACTCTATACTCAACATATTAATAATGGATTCTAAATGTTCTACCTTTCTATCTTTTTTACCAAAATCTAGTAATAAAATTGTTGATGATATTGTAGTTTTTAGTTGCTTAAAGTTCACTTTTTAATGCTTAATGAGAAATAAATTATAACCAAAAATCTATCTCCTCATGTTTTTGATGAGTCATGAAATTTTTTCTCAATACCATTACTTAGTACATAGAATTGTGGATCCTAAATGTTTCACCTTTTGGGATTTTTCTAGAATTTGACAATATAATTATTGGTGAGTGTTAAAAACTGAATCTATTAACTATAAACTAAATGGCTCTCCAGGTGAGATACCTGGAGAGTGTACAAACACTCCATACAAGCACTGACTAGTGAGTCAGATGAGCCTCAATTATATAGGCTTTCACACTAATGGGATGGTTTCAACCACTCCCTAAATATTAGGATTTGAGATCTAAGATTAGAGTCTCAATCCTATCCTCATCACAACAACCTTCTAAGTATAGCTTTCTCCATTACTTCCAACACTCCATATTAACGGAGAAAGGGTACTGAAAAATAACATATTCCTGTTGGTCTCAGTCTCAGTTAAGCTTACATAAAAACATAAAAACTTGGTAACAGAGGTTTTCATTTTGGTCTTTATGCTTGTGACTCCATACTTGTTCATTCCGAGGTGAGGCTTCATATTCACTTTCCTCGCCATGAGGTAGTGATGTGTTTTCACCTCAGTTCTTCCCCAGTGATGGAAATCTTGAATTCTTATTCTCACACTTCTCAAAATTATGACAGGCTCGATAGGAGAATTGTCCCTCTCACTATTTCTGGTGTTAACCATCTAAACATCAGCGATAATGTCATCATCATTTATTGATAATAATTCTGTGTTGATTTCATAAAGACATGGTGTTTCAAACCATGCTTCAAGAAATTTCAATTTCTCTTCAAACTTTGTTGTTTTTTCCTTGTTGCTATTGCTAACATCTGCATACACAGAAATATTCATGAGATCATCATAATTTAAATTCTCTCCAGCGTTGTCTTCTTCTGCCATGTCTTTGTATTCAGCTTCACGTGGCTCGTCCAATTGATCTTCAACACTTTGTTCCTCTTTACATCCTTCCTGAAGATCAATTCATGACTCTTAAATCTCAAGATCTTGCACAACAGATTGTCCCTCTTGATTCTCATGGTCATCAATAGAACCGCATTTTTTTTTCTAAAATTTCTTCTGACTTAAACATACTACCCATGCTAATGCCTCCAAATTTCCACATGAGAACATCATCATCATCAGAATAAAAAATATCTAAAAATATAGACATGTTGTTAAAGTCCAGCTTATCTCACTGTATCTTGCTTCGATATTTCTTTTCAACTCCAGCCTGTCCTCTAACGAGCTCCAACAACCCCATTACCACGTAGGCAAGAAAATTCTCCCTTTGGCAGCTCTTCAGCTGTAGAACCTTGTGGACTATGGCATCTATGCCACGCGGGTCTCAGTTCCCTCAGCTCTTGTGATGAGCAACAAAAAGACCTCTCAACAAACTGGAAACATTATCGATATCCAATTCTGATGCATGTAATTAGAAATTTATAATGACACATATTTATGAATATGGGTTCAAATCAGCAAGAAATTTCGCATTTTCATTGTGGCATATAATTAAATAGAAGAAAATTTACCCAATTGGATTTGCGATCTCCACAACCTGCAACTTCTATTTTTATCAAAAAATAAAATTTCAGAATGAATATGCAAAATCACGCAGGTAGCAACACCGAATTATTGCTATCCAAATGCTCCTTGATACAACGAATGTGAAAAATACCACGAACATAACACAAACCAACCAACGGCTCCTCCTAACTCTCCGCTCTACGATTCCTTGCAGAATTCGATAAGACTACGGCCACCACGCTGCCACGCAAATGCCACTTAACATATACAACCTCTGTATTCCGAGTTCATACAAATAATTGATATGAGATCTCAAATCCCTCGACTACTAATTCATGTTTCTGCAATCGGCTTGACGTTCTGTTTTGACAAGAGGCCCCAATTTATTTTCACAATAAGAAACCACATCTATAAGGACATATGTATGCACGTTTTAATGTTGAAGGTGCGTGTTCCATCCATATGTGCTGACATCTGCCCAAAACACCATCGTAGTTGGGATCGTTGTGGGCTTCCGCTACGTAGGCTCACAATCTGTAGTCCACGCTTATGCTGCACTGATCTGATCCACCTCTACACAATCAGATATGATCTGCCTCTACACACAGACCAAATCTTCTACTACACCATGGAAGCCTCCCCAAAAAACAAAATATTAGATCCACGTAGTAGGGGTGAGGCCGGCGCTGAGGCAAACATAATCCGCAATTACTTCAATCACCGACACAACATCATTGTCTTTCTAATTTCTGCACGCTATTAATTTCATTGATACCAAGTTAAAAACTCAATCTATTAACTATAAATTAAATGGCTCCAAGTGAGATACTTGGAGAGTGTAACAACACTCCATACAAGCATTGACTATTGAGTCAGATGAGCCTCAATTATATAGGCTTTCACACTAACGGGATGAGAAAAAATCACTCCCTATATATTAGGATTGGAGATCGAACATTAGAGTCTCAATCCTATCCTCATCACAACAACCTTCTAAGTCTAGCTTTCAAAATTACTTCCAACAATGAGCTATAATTTTTAATTTCTTAAATTACATTTTTTATTGCATAAATAGACTCATAACCCTAAAGAAAAACTAGACACAAATAAATTTAGTTCCTTAAAAAACCCCTAAAACTCTTGAATGGAACATATTAAATCTCAAATTTATAATTCCAATCACTTTTAATTAAAATTTAAATTTTTTTTGAAAAACAAATAATAAAAAAACCAAAATATAAGAAATTTATACTATTCTCATCATAATTAATTATATAAAACATTATACTATTATCATCCTAATGAATATTCGTAACGGAAAAAAAATCCCAAAAAATCCGTACTGAATAAGCATTATGAAGGTTAACCTTTGATTTCCATATTAGAAACTTTTATAATAAATTTCAACATCTTTGGAAAAACGCAATTGAATTCTACTCACATTTATAGTTCCTACCATATGACATAACTAGTCTTTTGGCAACACGTAGTTGGATTTTGTTGGGACTAAAATAGAGTCTAGGGTGTCAAGCATAAATCTATTTAGTTTAGTTATTTTAAGTAATAAATGTAAAGTCATAACTTTATTTTTGAATATATATTGTTATGGTTTTTATATTTTTCTATAAAATAATAATAGTTTATTTTTAAAGTTATATTAAATTGGTGTATGAGACTTTTTGTTTATGAAATAAGTGGTTGCTTTCAATTACTTATGTTGTAATACATACTCTATGCACATATAATATATATTTTGGGATTTGAACCTATGACCTAAACACACACTCTTCATTAAAACTACTCAAACTATAAAAGTAACAATTGAACCTATACCAACCTATACCAAACCATCTAATAACATGGTTACCCAACATAACGATATGTCAGGGTAATAAGAAGACAACCTATAACATCACATATTTGGCCTCCATGAGGTTTGTTATCACCAAATTGATCCTGATTGGCTGCTCATCTGTCAATTCAATGTAACTCTTTCAAACCACTTCTAACTAAAGATTAGCCTCTTCAGTTTGAGAGGGCTCTCTCAAAGGGGGTTTATGATTTTGAATAAAGATAATAATAGATGGCTACCTCTATGAAATGTAACTTAGTTTTGTATGATTTTAGGTTGAAAAATGAAGGCTTGCTACCATTGGGCTATGGAGTCAACATCAATACTCTTAGTGACAGTGGTTCTTCACATGGAAGCTAAGGCAGATAGAGGTTTTTAAGAAAGATAATTCATACACATAACATAGGACAACATAGTAATTCCAACCCTAAAGGAAGTCAGAGCATATTATTATGAATTCTAAGTAATTAGAGATGAAATCTACTGCAAATGATTAAACATAAAGATACAGATCAATAACACATCAAAATCCTCATGAGAATCTCAGGAATGGAAGTAGAATGTCACTTCGTATTACTGATAATGGGTAAAACATAAAAGAACAAATTTGGTGCAATATTCACAAACCCTTTGCTCTTCGATGTTTAGTATATAAATAGACATTCTTTAGAATCTATATGATCTTATGAGCTCGCTAGATCTTCGAATTCTACTCTGGCACCTATCTTAACTGAAACCACTATCTTGAAATAGAAAAAGGACAACTATCCTTAAAGTAAACAAACTCCTATTAGGACTCTATCTCCTATTTATTACATTCGGTTCTCCTATCAGTGAAATAGTTACATAATGAATATCACATGCTCAAAGGACAAATCACCATCACTTTACATATTTAAGACATCCCTAAATCTGTGAAACACAATCCTACTTTTTAGGAGTAGATAACCCTTCACTTTAATCAATGTTTTGCCTTTTGAGCTGGCTGTGTGTCACTCCTTTTGAGCCATGAATCTCTTCTGGTATGGTCCACTGACATGATTGAGGTCTCCAACTAGAAAATATGATGTTTATATGTTTAAAATTCTTCAAAAAGCTCCTCGCTACGAAACAAGATAGTTTAGGAAGTTTCGTAGCGAGTTTTAGTAGCGTATGAGGAATGGCTTTTCCATCTATCTCTTTGATTCCTTTGTTGTTCCAACACCTTTATTATGCTAGGACCCCTTGAAAACAGTCAATATGCCTTCATAAAACTTGAAAAAATTGAGTTTTAAGGTAAAAAAGCACCTACATAAATTTTTGTAGCGTATTTCTGGCTTCAACCCTGAGGTACACTACGAAACTATCCAAAAAACCAAAAATTGTTGTTTTTATAATTTTATTGAAATATTGTTCGCCAGATGCCAAAATTTAGGTTATCTGCATGTTATGAACCTCATTAGGTATATTCCATCTCAATTTTTTCATTCTTTTTACATTTCTTCTTCATTCACAATCAGTTGGCTGATGGGCTCTTCTACCACTTTCATCTCCGGCCCTTTGTTTTCTAACTCCACTTGAATTAAATTCAACTGCTCCTGAAGATCTTCCATTTGGTCTTTTAATGCTTTGTTTTTAGATTATAAGTGCAAGTTTATCCTTTTGATGTGTTTGACTTCTCCTCTTAGTGGTTTAGTCCATTTTGTCAACTTTTCTGTATCGTCCAATGTTTTTGAAACACTTGTGACTTGTTCTTCCCATATTTTCCTGATTTGTTCAAATTGAACCTTCTCAGCTCTGTGTTTCTTTGCCTCTAGCTTCAAAACTGATATCTATTTACCTACCTCATTCAACTGCTCTTTGAGGGTTTCAATTTCTAATTTTTCAATCATTTTCTCTTAACCTTTCTTTGCTTGATAACCAGTTCCTCCTTTATTGGTGAAGAAAAATCTATGATGCTTGTTGGCTGGGAAATTTCATTGATTTTATCAGTCTCTTTGCTTTCCATACCCAAAATGTGTAGAGATGGGGCCCCTTATGCCAACCTTACGTGCAGTTGACCTTTCAAATGGTCATTTGTATTTTTTCTTACATGTCTGGTCATTGGCTTCCTAGGCTGAATAATGAAACTAGCATCATCACCTACAAAATCCAGTTTTTTAGAAATCTTAGCTTTCTTCAGCTTTCTTCCTCCATATTCAATGTCTTCAGCTTGCACAATGGGTGATTCTTCAATGTCAATTGCATGCAGGATATCCTCTAAATTTCCTTTAGCCAATGTCTGGCTTCTAGTGACTCTCTTGCTACCTTGTTTGTTGTCTGTCTCCTTTTGTTTTGCAAGTGGTATTTGAGGGATGTCACTCTCTTGCAAAGGGTCTTTTCTCATGTCCATTGGCTCTGCTGGAGGTGCTCTATCGTCTTCAACTTCTTCTGCTACAACCGGTGATGAAGTAGTTCAAGTTTTGGAGGCTTTCTTAGGAGTAAGCACATCAATTTCATAACCACTCATGAACAAAAAGGAAGTCCAATCTATGTCTAACCTCTTAAACTACTCTAACACTAACAACTTAATTAGACCATGATGAAAAAGAGAAGTTTCATTTCTCTCTGTCTTGATTCAATCCTTATCTGACATTTTCCCTAGACTTCTGTATAAATAGAAAGGCATGTCAAGTGACCTCTTGATGGGGCCCAACCCTCAAGCCGAGTCAGCACTCACAAACTATATAAATAATATACACAGATATCAGAAATGTTATGTGTGCATCGGTTTCAAACAACTGTTAATACATTACACATTGAATTAAAACTAAATCAAAGTTCTTGGACCTCCCCTCATCTGTAAGATATGATAGTTGTTGGCTCGGTTTGGCATTTAATTCAAACTGATTTATTCCATCTTGTTATTTGGTTGGACTGACACCTATCAGTGTCTCTCGATCCTCGCCCTTTTGTGTGGTAATAGTCCTACCCTATCGACTGTCACTCATTCTTTCACTCACTTTGTTTCGCCGTGAGGATTTCACCTTGATCATTCTTGTGAGGGTTTGCAGTCGATTTTCATTCCACCAATCTGGACTTCTGTTCAGCCTTTTTTTATGTTTGTGACTATGGTAATATGTCGGTTAACTCTTTCAACAGGTTTGGTAATTTACATAGCTGAACTAAACTCCTTTTATGGTGCTTATTTTCTTTCTTCGTGTATCGTTGGCTCGAAACTGGTATTGTGCTTTGTCAATGTGTTATTATTACCTATAGCTTATTATTTTTCTTGGGTCTGCAGGTCGAACCCTCCGTGGGTCTCTTTCGGCTCGTCTCAGTTTAGCTCGGCGCCGAAAGATAAGAAAACTCTCCCTGATTCAATTTCTCTTGCTTTCTTTCCTCGTCTCTGACACACTAGCTCCTTGTGAGTAGACTCGGGTGGGTTTCGACCCAAGCTTCCACTCCAACTGTGCTCTGCATTCACTTGTCTTCACCTAGGTAACGAGTCCTTAGTCTTTCTTGTTCTTTATTGCTCAAAAAACACAGTTAATAATGTATTTAACTTTGGCACTTATTTATTCTTGTTGTTTTGTCGACAATCTAGATTTTCATCTTTCTAAACCCTCCGAGTCAGTTGATTATCGGCCTCCAATATAAGATGGGTAGGGTCGCTCCCATGTATCTGCCTCTGTGTTTAGATTTGGCTCTTTATCAAACATAATTCGGCATCTCGTTCCAGTGTCTTAATTCGTGCAGTTATCTCAGTCTTTTGTAGTTGTTCTTATCACGAAAAAGGTTAGGGTTTGTGAAATACTCCTGGACCTCTTCCGTTTGCTCGACGAATGCCTGTATCTCTGTGTAGTTTGGCTATAGGGTTTTGAGTTTTAAAACCCCACTTGCAACTTCTTATTTTTGTGCCAAAATATTTTTTAATTTCTATTATGTGGTCCCTCGAGACTTGGTCTTCATTCAACAAAGATTTTGGGAACGTTTAATAATGAGAAATATTTTTTGTTAAGAAACTATACTTGTCCAGAAGAGGAAAAAAACATTTGTTGGTTGTACCTGTTGATCAATGTAAGTTGGATGAATTTATCTGTGGTGCTAGCCTTTCGATGTGTGATGCGTTCCAAATTCTGTATGATTCTCTACCAGTTACTATTATACATTTGTAATGTTTGTTTTCATAGGTGTCAATCTGCAAAAATTTCCATTCGAACTCAATGTCTGTGAGTTATTGTCTTCATTCGCTCCTATTACAATCTTGAGGGAGATAATTGGATGTCATATGAATGCATTAACAATTTGACAGTGAAATATCTCCAGAAATAGATTATAATACTTTGTGTGACACAGATGGTTCTTGAAACAAAACTCTATTTCTACTTCTTGTTATTATTCCTCTTTTTTTTCAGATGGATTCCAAGTCTCTCCCGAAAAAAATGTATATTTTTTTATTTTTGTATCTTGGTAAAAAAAAGTAGTTTCCAGATTGAAACTGTCAGCTATTCAATTACATTCCATTCTTGTTTTCATCCTTTTAATAATAAAATGAGCTTAAAAGAGATAAACAGTTAACTAAAACTATAGGACTTAATTAACTCCCTAAAATTACAGACAATCTCTTAAAACAAATTTAAAAATCATAGGTTCAAAGACCTGTCATAATAACACACGTAACAATGAGACAAAACCTGTTTCTGTTTGCCTACCCTGAGTTAGATGCTCTTGCATAAGGTTCCTGGGGTAACAAAAAGTCATGGCTCCATTCCATGAGATCTTCAACCGAATAGCCACCCTTATGTATTTGCGTTGCGTCAAGCCATGAACTGTCCTCAATGGGATGGTTCTTCCACTTGAGCAAGTACCGTAAATACTCCTTCCTACGCGTGCGCTTGGCTACCTGTGTGTAGAGGATTCCCTCGATCTCAAGGGGCTGCACCGTAGGAATTTGCCTCATCCAAGAACCTTTGTCAATTTGGGTGTCCCGTTCTGGCCATTCTGCCCTGTCGTCTTCAGGACTGGCAGTATATGGAAACAAATTTGCCACATTAAAAATGGGTGAAATTCCTATCCCTGGTGGCAACTGTAATTCGTAAGCATTGGCGGAAAAATTGTGAAGAATTTTGTAGGGGCCAAACTTCTTAAGCTTCAGTTTGTTATATTCCCCCTTAGGAAAATGTTCCTTGCGCAAGTGTGCAATAATTTCGTCCCCGACATTAAATTGAACCTCCCGCCTTTTAAAATTTGCCTGTTGTTTGTACTTTTTACTATTTTCCTGCAATTTTGACTTCATCTGCTCATGTAAATCGCTTATTGCTTGGGCGAAATCTTCCCCATCAGCACTTCTTCTTTCAAGCTTCCCCAAATCCTGCAGCTCATGCACTCCACGAGGATGCATGACATACAAGACCTGAAAAGGACTGTAACCTATGCTGCAATTTGGTGAGTCATTATAAGAAAATTCCGCTTGAGCAAGTACGTGGTCCCACATCCATGAATTTTCACCAATCAAACTTCGTAGCAGGTTTCCTAAGCTCCTGTTCACCACCTCCATTTGTCCATAGGTCTATGGGTGATAAGCGGAGCTGGAATTTAACTAAGTGTCCAAATTTTTCCACAGGGTACGCCAAAAATGTCTTGTGAACCTCACATCCCTGTCAGAAATAATGGACCTCGGCAAGCCATGCAATCTGACAATCTCTGTGAAAAACAAGTGTGCTACGTGAGTGGCATCACTGGTTTTTCGGCAGGGTATAAAATGTGCCATTTTTGAGAATATATCCACTACCACCATCACTAAATCAAAACCCCACTGTGTTCTAGGCAGACCCAAGACAAAGTCCAAACTGACTGAGTCCCACGGTCTACTCGGAATAGGCAGTGGCGTATAAATTTTGGCATTCTGACTGCAACCCTTCGCTAACTAACACATTTTACATATGCTTACATATCTTTGCACGTCTGGTTGTATCTTCAGCCAGTAATAAAAATGTTCAATCTGTGATAACATCTTGTTTATGCCAAAATGTCTGGCTAGACCTCCACTGTGCTTTTCGCGAATAATGTTCTCTCTCATCGAACAGTCGGGAATGCATAACTGTCCTCCCCTGAATAACAATCCTTCCTGCAAATTATAGTCCAACCATGGACTATTGTTTCTCAGCAAGGGATTTTTATAGGCTTCATAAGCCTCCTTAAAATCTGTATCTGTATGATACAAGTCCTTCAAATACTCAAAACCCAACACCTGTACCGTGCTTTCCTGTAAGAGAAAAGCTCTTCTACTCAACGCATCTGCCACGTTGTTGTCCTGTCCACTAATGTGTTTCAGCACAAATGTAAAACTCTGCAGATAGTCAACCCATTCTGCAAGCTTATGGTTCAACTTATGTTGCTGCATAATATACTGTAATGCAGAATTATCAGAAAATAAAACAATTCATTACTTAATAGATAATGTCTCCAATGCTTCAATGCTTGGACGACTGCATAGAATTCCTTGTCATAGGATGAGTATTCATACCTACTTTCATTCAGCTTCTCACTGAAATAAGTGACCGGTCTGTCCTTCTGGCTAAGTACTGCCCCAATGGCTGTATCGCTGGCATCACATCGAACTTGAAAAAGTTTGCTGAAATCAGGCAACCTTAAAATCGGTCTCTCAGTGATCTTCTTCTTCAAATTCTGGAAGCTTCTTTCTGCTACTTATGTAAAAAAAAAAAGGTTGATTTTCCTTTTTTATTGTGTCCAACATAGGTGCGCAAATCCCACTGAAATCTCTGATAAATTTCCTGTAAAAACTTGCCAATCCATGAAAACTTCGAACTTCAAATAGATTCTTCAGGGATGGCTAGCTAACTATAGCTGCAACTTTTTCTGGGTCCATCTTCAGCTCATTTTCTGCAATCACAAAACCCAGATAAACTAATTCCTTCTAAAAAAAAGTACACTTCTTCAGGTTTATCAGCATCTTATTCTGCTGCAATTTCCTCAATACACTTCGAACATGTCGAAAGTGTTCTTCCTTTGTCTTGCTGAAAATCAAAATATCATCCAAATAAGAAATTACAAACTTCCCAATGAACTCTTTCAACACTTTGTTCATTAGGCGCATAAATGTACTAGGGGCATTACTCAAACCGAAGGGCATTACCAGCCATTCATACAGCCCTTCATTTGTCTTAAAAGTTGTTTTCCATTCATCCCCTTCCCGGATTCGGATCTGGTGGAAACCACTCTTCAGATCGATCTTCGAAAAATATGCTACTCCACTCAAGAAGTCCATCATATCATCCATTCGTGGCAATGGGAACCTCTACCTGATAGTAATTTTGTTGATAGCTCTTCAATCTGTACACATTTTCCACTCTCCAACCTTTTTTGGAGCTAAAACTGTCGGAACTGCACAGGAGCTCATACTTTCCCTAATTAGCCCTTTGTCTAGAAATTCCTGCACCTGCTTCCTAATCTCTTCATTGTCTTTAGGAGTCATATGGTATGCTTCTTTGTTTGGAAGACTAGCTCCTGGTATAAAATCTATGCAATGAATAATGCTTCTCTTAGGAGGTAACTCATCTGGTAAATCATCCACTATGATATCACCAAAGTCTTGCAACATGTCCTCGATTTCCTTTGGTAAATCTGTAATATTTGTATGCAGTATCACTGTCTTTGGCCTCCTTACAACAAAAAACTTAATTTCATTATATTCGATCTGTTTCAAGAATTATTTTCCACCCACCAACAATGCTTTAACTCCACTAGTTTCTATTGTGTCTTCCTCCTTGATGGGTACAAGCATATGCTTAATCCCATCCTTGACAAACTTATAGCAGTTTGTCTTTCCATCATGTACCACCTTCCTGTCATACTACCAAGGTCTCCCTAAGAGTATATGACATACATCCATAGGCATAATATCGCAGATAATCTTGTCCTTATACCTGCTAATATGGAACTCTACTGCACACTGTTCATCAACTAACAACTGATGTCCCTTTTGCAGCCATGACACTTTTTAGGGAGTGGGGTGCTTCAACCTCTTCAGCCCCAAATTTTCTACCATTTTTGTGGCTACCAAATTGTCTGTACTCCCATTGTCAATTATCAGTTTGCAACACTTACCATGTGATTTGGAAACTATCTGGAATAAGGCTTTCCTTTGATCTGGTTCAACCATTTCTTTTGATGGTTTCAGCAGTACTTTATTTAGCACCAGAGCCTCCCCTATTTCAGGTGTATTCTCTACCTCTTGGGGTGGTGCTTCTGCTTCCTCTGTTTGGGCAACATATGTTCCTCTACCTCCTGCTGGTGCACCCTCAGGACATTCATAAGACTTGTGCCCCCACTTATGGCACCTATAACACTGGACAACTCCTCTACCCCTACCATTACCTCTTCCACACTAGTATGGTCTTCCCCCTCTAGTGTTATTGTCTTTTTCTGTCGTTCTTGGAGTTTTGGAACTGCTGCCTTCATCACTAGGATTTGTACCTCTACCTCTGCCAAAATCCTTTCCTTTTCCTCTGCCAGACCCTCCTCCTCTTCTGGCATTTTGCTTCCTGTTTATTTTTTCTTCAGCCTTTAAGGCACACTGATATGCCCCATCTATAGTTCTGGGTGAGATAATACTGATTTCATCCAATATTTCACCCCTCAAGCCATTTACAAACCTTGTTATTTTTTCGGGGGTGTCTTCTACATACCCAGCTCTTAAATTCAATTTTTAGAATTCTTATATGTACTCTTTAACATTTAACCCCCTTTGCCTCATATTTTGTACTTGCTTGTACAACATAATCTGGTAATCCTTGGGCAGGAATTTATTCTTCAGTTTGGCCTCCATCCTTGCCCACTTCTTTATAGGTTGTTTATTCAGCCTTTTCCTCTCCGCCTGAATGCTATCCCACCATAAGGATGCATGTCCCTTCAACTTGGTGATAGAGAATTTTACCCTTTTATCTTCGCTCATTTCTTCATAATCAAAATACTTGTTCAACTCACTGAGCCAATCTAGCAACACATCTGCTGATAAATTTCCGTCATAAGTAGAAAGCTCATGCTTCAGCTTACTACTCGATAACAAAATTGAACTTAATAATCTGATTTCAGGTCCTTCTCCGTCTGAACCATCTGTCGCTTCTGCAACCTCTTCATCACTGTCATCCCCTCCTTCAGGATCTCTTCTCCTTTTAGCTTCTACTGCTGCTAATCGTGCATTTAAAATTCGAATTTCCTCCCTCAATCCTTCATCTGCTACTCTGCAAATCACTCTTCCTCTTCCTCGTCCTCATCTACCAACCTCCATTTTCACTAATCACAGCCTACTGCTCTGATACCAATTTGATGGGGCCCAGCCCTCAAGCCGAGTCAACACTCACAAATTATATAAAATAATATACACATATATCAGAAATGTTATGTGTGCATCAGTTTCAAACAGTTGTTAATACATTACACATTGAATTAAAATTAAATCAAAGTTCTCAGACCTCCCTTCATTCGTAAGATATGATAGTTGTTGTCTCGATTTGGCATTTAATTCAAACTATTTTATTCCATCCTATTGTCTAGCTGGACTAACACCTTTCAGTGTCTCTTGATCCTCGCCCTTTTGTGCGGTAACAGTCCTACCCTATCAATTGTCACTCATTCTTTCACTCACTTTGTTTTGCCGTGAGGGTTTCACCCTGATCGTTCTTGTGAGGGTTCGCAGTCGATTTTCATTCCACTGATATGGACTCTGTTCGGCCTTTTTTTATGTTTGTGACTATGGTAATATGTTGGTTAACTGCTTCAACAGATTTGGTAATTTACACAGCTGAGCTAAACTCCTTTTATGGTGCTTATTTTCTTTCTTCGTGTATCGTTGGCTCGAAACTGGTATTGTGCTTTGTTAATGTGTTATTATTACCTGTAACTTATTAGTTTTCTTGGGTCTGCCAGACGAACCCTCTGTGGGTCTCTTTCGGCTCATCTCAGTTCATCTCGGCGCCGAAAGGTAAGCACACTCTCCCTAATTCAATTTCTCTTGCTTTCTTTCCTTGTCTCTAACACACTGGCTCCTTGTGAGCAGACTTCGATGGGTTTCGACCCAAGCGCCCACTCCAGTTGTGCTCTGCGTTCCCTCATCTTCACCCAGGTAATGAGTCCTTAGTATTTCTCATTCTTTACTGCTAAAAAAACACAGTGAATAATGTGTTTAACTCCGACGCTTATTTATTCTTGTTGTTTTGCAGATAATCTAGATTTTCGTCTTTCCAAACCCTCCGGCTCAGTGTATTATCGGCCTCCAATCTAATATGGGTAGGTTCGCTCCCATGTATCTGCCTCTGTGTTTAGATTTGACTCTTTATCAAACAAAATTTGGCATCTCGTTCCACTGTCTTAATTCGTGGAGTTATCTTGGTCTTCTGTAGTTGTCCTTGTCACAAAAAAGGTTAGGGTTTGCGAAATACTCCTCGACCTCTTCTGTTTGCTCAAAAAATGCCTATATCTCTGTGTAGTTTGAATATAGGGTTTTGAGCTTTAAAACCCCACCTGAAACTTCTTATTTTTGTGCCAAAATATTGTTTAATTTCTATTATGTGGTCCCTCGAGACTTGGTCTTCGTTCAACAGAGATTTTGGGAACGTTTAATAATGACAATTTTTTTTTCTTAAGAAACTCTACTTGTCCAGAAGAGGAAAAAAATGATTGTTGGTTGTACCTGTTGATCAATGTAAGTTGGATGAATTTATCTGTGATGCTGGCCTTTCGATGTGTGATGCCTTCCAAATTCTGTATGATGCTCTACCAGTTACTGTTATACATTTGTAATGTTTGTTTGCATAGGTGTCAATCTACAAAAAATTCCAGTCGAACTCAATGTCTGTGAGTTATTGTCTTCATTCGCTCCTGTTACAATCTTGAGGGAAATAATTGGATGTCATATGAATGCATTAACAATTTGACAGTGAAATATCTCCAGAAATAGATTATAATACTTTGTGTGACACAAATGGTTCTTGAAACAGAACTCTGTTTTTGCTTCTTGTTATTATTCCTCTTTTTTTTCAGATGGATTCCAAGTCTCTCCCGACAAGAATGTATATTTTTTAATTTTTGTATCTTGGTAAAAAAAAGTAGTTTCCAGATTGAAACTGTCAACTGTTCGGTTACATTACATTCTTGTTTTCATCCTTTTAATAATAAAATGAGCTTAAAATAGATAAACAGTTAACGAAAACTACAAGACCTAATTAACTCCCTAAACTTACATACAATCTCCTAAAACAAATTTAAAAATCACAGGTTCAAAGACCTGTCAGAATAACACACGTAACAATGAGACAAAACCTAATTTTGTTTATATACCCTGAGTTAGATGCTCCTGCATCACCTCTTACCTACAAAATGCAGAATAAGTCTGCGATGATAGGAGTATACAATGTGAAACCTTCCTTCACAGGTAAAGTACTTCTGAATGACCATCAACAACGTTGCATAATTCTCTTTCATGAAACTCCTAGGGATAGAATTTGTCAGGTCAATTTCATTGTGTTATTTCTTGATGAACTCTTTGCAATCCTACATTGTGAATTTGATACCTCTAAACCATTTTTAACCACCTCTAGGGATTCATGTAGCTGATGAGATGCTCTCTGGTGTCACTATAAGGTTCAGAATTCCAACCTTTGAAGCTGTTCTTATGAAGCTGGTGGAAAAATCCTTTGAAACCTATAAATGAAAGCCCTACAACCTTTGACAGAATTGCAAGCAAGCAATTCTTCTGAAAACCTCCATGGCATTAGGTTCTTCATTGAGTAAATTCATGTCCATGGGCTCATACCTGTGATGATGGCCACCCTTATTCGTTTTTCTTCTTATAGCCATGGATGTCTTATAGTCTTCACAACCTCGCTTGCTTAATGACACCTGCAAAATTCGAACTTGCCAGCCACCTTCTTGGCTCTATGAAGCAGCTCTCCAGAAATCGACTCACATGTAAGGATAAAGCACAATATGAAAAAAGGCTAATTGAGGTAAGGTTTTATGGTTTAACTGACAGATCAAGCTTCAATCATGACACATACAAGCCCAAAAAGGTAATGATGACATCAAAACATAGCTATGTAAATTTTAATTTGTCATAAAAAATTTGTATGACCTCCACCCTAACTCCTCTAATAATAAAATGACACATAATGCAAATCTGACAAGACAGGTTAAAAAACTGAATTTTGTAGAGAAATTGGTTAAGCCTTTGACAAATTCACTACGAAACTATTAGGCAGTTTTGTAGCGAAATCTCTTGTTTTCCTGTGTAAAACGTTATGAAAAACTGAAAAAGTGACAGATACGCCTTTTTTTATTTTAAATGCATGGGGAATTAAAAATGACATGATATGGGACTAATTTGACTAAAATGGCATAAACGAAGGTGATCCTAAAACTTATGATAGGCTAAAAATGTAAAAAAAATTTCCTATACCACATTGAAATGGATTAGGAGACCTTATCCATTTAGTGAGTGTCCTATATGACCATATCAAGGAATGTTTCACAATTTTATAAGTGATAACAGTAGCTCCACATGGGATGGTGTGCCCCTGTGGTACACCAAAGAACCTGTAGTTCCAGTGCCATCCATCTTTTCCAAAAATAAAACTCTGAAATTTGCCAGGCCTTCTTCAAACTCTTATGGCCTTTACCTCAGGCTCAAGTCTGATGATGAGCCTATATTTATTAGTATAAAAGGACAACAAAATGGAATATATACAATGGAGTGAAAATTTAATAAAATATTAAGAGGAATAGTGCTTTAGAAACATGCCATTGGCAGGTCCTCCAGCATAAGTTTGTTCATCCATCTCCTGAAGTAGCTAAGTGTTATTTCCATGGAGTGCAACTACTATGAATCGTCCTTTCCAAATGTTGTCAAAATTTCCATGTTTCCTCCTTTCTTCAATTATGGTCTCCCACTTCAACACCATATCTTGAATCTGGAAATTTTCTTCTTTGACCTTTCTGTCAAATATCTTCTTTATTCTGTTTTGTGACTATTGATGTCTGTTGTATACCTCCTCCCTTTTTTCTTGCAGAGCTATAAGCTGGTTTATCCTCCTCTTAATAGCATTAGGCTCCTCTTCTAGTCCTTGCAGTAATTTCATTAGAGGCACTCCCAAGGAAGTGGGAAAAATAGCTTCAGCTCCATACACTAACTCATAAGGTGAAGTACCAATTGATATTTTTGTACATACTCTATCAGCCCACAGAGCATAATTCATCTTTATATGCCATGATATTTTTTTTCCTATAGTACCTTCTTGATAATTCTCACAATGCTTTTATTAGAATATTCAGCAATACCATTACCCTGTGGGTAATAAGCAGTAGAATGTCCAAGTGTTTGTGATATTGATGACAAAATATAATCAACCTTTTGGATTTGAAAGCTTGTGCATTTTTATTAATAATATTCATATGATAGCCAAACCTGGACAATATGTTATTCTCTAAGAACTGGATGATTACTAAATCATTTTCCTACCTTGTTGGGATTTCTTCAATCCACTTGGTGAAATAATATGTTGCTGTGAGGATCTAGCGATGTTGCCCTGAAGATGATGGGTGAATTTCACCAATAAAATCTAGCCCCCATTGTTGGAAAGGTGCGTCAACATAAATTGGCATTAAGGGTAAAGGAACCAGCTTTTTGTTACCATAAAAAATATGACATTCATCACAAGAAGCTATCTTCTTGTAGACATTCTTGAACATGGTGGGCCAGTAGTATCCTGCTTTGAGAATTTTGTTTGTTGTGGCCTTCCAGTAGTGATGTCCTCCACAATATCCTTTATGAGACTCTTCAGTCACCTTTTTAGCTTCCTCTTCTAGCAAAAAATTCAAAAGTATGCCACCAATATCTTTCTATTATAGATTCTTATCTTTAATGCGGTATCTCATATATCTCAGCTTCACAATCCTTGCTTTAGATTTAGTCAATTCTGCAGGGGCTCTATGATGATGCAAGACAAGGATAATGTCCATGTACCATTCAGACAAAATAAACTTATCTTCAATAGGAATAATCTCTTCATCTTCATCTGATAACTCTGAAACTTCTGCAATAAAATTCATGTCAAGACAGTCAAAATTGGACTGTGCCATCAGCTTTGCTAGCCCCTATCCTTTCACCAATTTTGTAGGTATTTTTTCTATGTCATACTTTAGCAAATTATTTATCCACTTCCCTCTCTTGCCATCGGGATCAACTTGTGTCAAGATGTCCTTTACCACAGTGTTAGGCACAAATGCTATGACATGAGAATGCATAATATAGATTCTGAAATATTTAATGGCTTTGATCAAAGCATATTCCTGTTTTTCTAAAATATTGTATTCCAGATCTGAGTTAGCAAGGGTTCTTCTAAAGAATGAAATGGGCTGCTCTGTACCTTTCTGTCCTTTTTGCAGTAAAACTCCAGCTATGGTGTTTTCAGAAGCAAATGTAAAAACCAAAAATTCTTTTGAAAAATCCGGGCTAATCAATACTGGGGCGTGAGTGAGTGCTTTCTTAATTTCTTCAAATGACTGATTTTCTTCAAATGTGCATTTAATATCAACTCCTTTCTTCAACATCGTGGTAATATCTTTGAAAATCTCAAAATTCACTCTCCCAAGGAAAGACTGAATTTCCTTCTTGTTCCTTGGCAGATCTATCTTCTAAATGGAATTAACTTTGTTTGGATCAATATTTATCCCATATTTTCATATAATATGCCCAAAATTTTTTCTATAGGTTAAAGAAAAAATAATTTTAGTGGGATTAAGAGAAATACCAAATCTTCTACACTTCAACAGATGTTTCTCTAGATGCTTCAAATGGTCTTCATCTCTTTTTGAAAATATATTTATGTCATCTAAATAGACCACCACCAACTTATCCTTCTCCTCAGCAAAGGCAATGTCCATTTATCTTTGAAAGGTCGCTCCTCCATTCATCAGACCAAAGGGCATATTTTCATACATGAATGTCCCCCATGGTGTGGTAAAAGAAGTTTTCTCCTTATCTTTTGGGTGTACCAATATCTGATTGTATCCTGAAAAACCATCTAGCATAGACAACCTTTGAGGGCCAACAATATTTTGCAGAATTTGATCCATCTTACGGAGAGGGTAGTTGCCTTTCAAAGAAGCCATGTTCAAGTTTATGAAATCAATGTAGATTCTGATCTCTCCACTCTTTTTTCTGACTGGTACCAAGTTAGCAAGCCATTTTGAGAATCTGATAGGAACAATAATTTTTGCATAAAAAATATTCTTAATTTCCTTCTCAATCAGAGGCATGAGTAATGGATTAATCCTTCTGAATTTCTATTTGGAAGGTTTCTCATTCTCTTTGATAGGAATAGTATGTTAAATAATAGTTGGATCATATTTCTTCAAATCAACGTAAATCCATGCAAAAACATCAATGAACTTTTTCATCATCTCAATATATTTCTGTTTCATTTCCACAGAAAGAAACTTAGAAAGATTTATCATTTTAGGTACTTCTACTGTACCAATATTACAACTCTCTACCTCTTCATTGTCAGCCTGCATTCTAGAAGATTTGAACACATAATTTTGGTCAAAAATATTTTCATGTGGAATGAGACCCTTAGGTATAAAATTATTCTTCACCTGTAAAACTTTAGAATTACCCTTAGTTTAAGCAAGCATGTTTTGCTAATCTACTTGTGTGCTTTCAAAACCCTCTTTCAACTCTATGAAATTTTTGACTCGCTAGTCAACTTCAAACACTTGTCAGTGCATGATATTATCTGGGATGGCAAGCCTATGAAGAAGTTCAATCTCATACTTCTCATTCGAATGCGCGGGGATGAAAAACAAACTTGCAGAAATAGCTATGGAATCAGCTACTGAGTTTTGATATCTAGTTTTCCCAATAAATGAATATTCTTGAAAATTTTCCAACATTTCCATGATCAGATTTCTGTAGGCTCTCATCCTCACATCCTTAGTTTGGTATGTACCTTAAAATTGTTTAATTACCAACTTAGAATCTCCACAAACTGAATTTTTTTAGCACCTAATCTTTTCAAAATTTCCAAACCCAAAAACATAGATTCATATTCAACCATATTATTGGTACAATCAAAGTTCAATTTGAAATAATAGAACTTACTTTCATCATCAAGAGTAGTGATCCATATGCCTGCTCCAACCTCCTCTCTTCTAGCAGATCCATCAAAGTGAAAAAGCCATCGGCCCTCTGCTTTTTCTTCTATGATTTCCTGATTTTCAACTTGTTGATTTTCAATTTCTTGACTTTCTGCTTTCCCTTCACTTTCTGCTTCATCAGTTAGCTCATTGAAAATAATTGCTGATCCTAATTCAGTTTCAACATCATAAATTGGAAAATTATGAGGTTTATCCTTGATTCTTACCATATAAGCCATCCTAGTCTCCCTATACAATCTTATTTTCTCACCAAAAACATGAATGGTGGCATATGTCAATTCCATCTGCATGGTGCCTTTGATTTTTTCTGCACAAGATCTAGATAAGAGCATGCCAAACTTGGGTGGAATATCTGCCACCACAATTTCCATTACCACTGTCTTGGCAGGCACTTGTGTTAGGCCAACAACAACATCCTTTATCAATCCTATGCATCTAACTCTTTTAGAATCAAAAGAAAGAAAATCCTTGTATGGCCTAGTGATCTTCGAACCCATCCTCTCTATAATCACCTTAGGAATGAGGTTATGAGAAGCCCTTGAATCGAACATGCCATTGTGTAAGGTCATGTCATGGATACTAAGGCTAACAAAGAAAGGAGGTACTTCTTCGTTCCACTCATCTTTCAATCTTGGTCCCAAGTAGATGGTAGGATGATATTCTTGTACATTAAGGATATCTGAATTTCCTGGTTGAGAATTCAACATTTTTAAAAAATTTCTTCTATACCCATTCACCTTAATAATTTCTCCAAAAGGGAATGGGATGTTGATTTTGTAGATCTAATTCTCCAAATTGAAAATAGAAGTAATCTTTTCACTCTCTTTGACAGGGGGAGGAAGTGGTGGATCTTTTATAGCCTTAGATCTTTAGGAGCATCATTCTTTGGTTATGTTTTACTTGCAGTTATGGGAAAAATTTAGTTTATGAGATTGTATTGCTTCTGCATCTCAAAAATTGCATGTTGATAACCCTTAGGATAGCCAGATAGTTTCACACTCTTATTTAAATCATGATCAGACTCATCATGTTCTTCTTTAGTCAAAAACATTCCAGACTTGTTTTCATCTAGACAGTGGATGGAGTCTTCTTGAATTTCAGGTTGAGTTTCTTCTTCATAAATTAAATTGTGCTGAAAATGAGGCCTTACTTGAGGGACAGTGTGATTTATGTTTTCTCTTTGTCTTTTCTGATTCCGAGGCCTTCTAAATTGTGGCTCATGTTGTGCACGAGGTGCAGAAGCATTTCCAAGGGCAAGCCTATCCATGAGTTTTTCCATAGTCTTCGTCATAGAATCAAACTTATCATCTGAGGTGGAAGGATTTACTTCTTCTTTTAGTTTTGTTTTACCCATATTAGACTTCTTGGCTTCTATCATATTTACTTCTACTTTCATAGTATGATTTTGCATTTTTTCTAGTGAAGGAGATTCTCTTTCTCTAAGAAGGATAGAGAAGTCATAGTAAAATGCCTCAACATAGCGCAATTGAGCAGTTCCTGGTGGGGTTTTAAGATGAGCAGGTATAGAATCATATAATTTATTAAATCTCTTGGAGAAATTTTGGACAGTTTCATCTACAGTTCTTTTTAAGCTATTGTATTCGGTAAGAGCTTGCACAGGGTTTGTTATATTCCCCCATTTTCTCAAGAAACTATCCTCAAACTGATTCTAATTATGAAAGCTTCCTAGAGCTAGGGATTTAAACCATTTTTTGACCTCACTAGTGAAAATTTGAGCAAATAGTCTCATTTTCAGATATTCATGGTCTACCTCCTCTCTGTCTATGAAATCATTGAATTGATCTACATGTTCCTCAACTGTAATTTCTTCATCACTTCCCTAATTTTTAATTCTAGTTGAGTATTTACTTGGGAGGGCATTAATAACAGCTGGGATAACAAGTGGAGCATATCTAGCAGGTGCAACAGCAGGTGGAGGTGGAACATTTCGAGCCATGATAACAGGGAGTGTGGTTTTTTTAGGAACAATAGTAGTATAAGATGAGCTATTAGGAGGTGGTGTAGTTGGTATTTGTAGTCTAGATACATATGAGCTCCATTCAGGTAAAGGAATACTAGATTTTATTCTTAGCAATAATTCAAATGGGTCTAATTAAATTAACTTATCAAAAGGGTTCCTCTCTAACAATAACTCTAATGTAACTACCTCCCAAAATTCTTCTCTTTATTTTTTGGTCACTAGGGTTGAGGTATCAATACCTCATCTTTGTAGTTCTATAACAATGTTAATCAATTAATTTTCACTTTTAGAGCTAAACAAAACTTCCTGAATGTTATCATCAATTTTTTTATCTTCAGGACTTCCTATAATTTCAAAGGAAAAATCTCTTGAGTGTGATGGAATACCTAATTTTGAAGAGCTGCCTTGAATGCCTCTGGAATTTGTGTTTGTATTATGCACAATTGTAGGTGGGTTAGGATCTGGATTTCTCCTTCTATATCTCCTTCTTGAAGCCACCTTTAAACATGGAAATTTTTAATGGAGTCACCAAGTTAGTTGCAGCCTAGAACAAATTCTGAGCTCCAGCTACCTCCGAGAGTTCAGCTTCATTGTTTGCACAAAAAATTCGGGAAGTATGTCTTCAGACTCTCGGCAGAAGCACCAAAATTTTATCACCAAATTGATCCTAATTAGCTGCTCATCAATCAATTCAATGTAACTCTTTCAAACCACTTCTAACTGAAGATTAGCCTCTTCTGTTTGAGAGGGCTCTCTCAAAGGGGGTTTATGATTTTGAATAAAGATAATACTAGATGGCTAACTATATGAAATATAATTTAGTTTTGTATGATTGCAGGTTGAAAAATGAAGGCTTTAGACGATTAGGCTATGGAGTCAACATTAGTACTCTTATTGGCAGTGGTTCTTCACATGGAAGGTAAGACAGATATAGGTTTTTAACAAATATAACTCATACACATAACATAGGACAACACAGTAATTCCACCCCTAAAGGAAGTCAGAGCATAGTATTATGAAGTATGACTAATTGGTGATGAAATCTACTGAAACTGATTAAAAATAAAGATACATATCAATAACACATCAAAAACCTCATGAGAATCTCAGTTCTGGAAGTAGAATGTCACTTTGTATTACTGATAATGGGTAAAACATACAAGAATCAATTTGGTGCAATATTCTCCAACTGTTTTCTCTTCGATGTTTAGTCTATAAATATACATTCTTTATAATCTATATGATCTGCCCAGCTGGCTAGATCTTCGAATTCTACTCTAACACCTATCTTAACTCAAACCACTAACTTGAAAGAGAAAAAGGACAACTATCCTTAAAGTAAAAAACTCCTAATAGGACTCTATCTCCTATTTATTACATTCGGTTCTCCTATTGGTGAAACAGTTACATAATTAATATTACATGTGCGAAGGACAAGTCACCATCACTTTACATATTTAAGACATCCCTAAATCTATGAAACACAATCCTACTTTTTAGGAGTAGATAACCCTTGACTTTAATCAATTTTTTGACTAATGAGATGGCTGTGTGGCACTCCTTCTAAGCCATGAATATCTGCTGGTATGGTCCACTGACATGTTGGAGGACTCCAACTAGAAAATGTGCTATTTAGATGTTCAAAAGTCTTCAAAAAGCTCCTCGCTATGAAACAAGACATTTTAGGTAGTTTCATAACGAGTTTTAGTAGCATATGAGAAATGGCTTTTCCATATATCTCTTTGACTTCTTTGTTGTTCCAACACCTTTATTATGCCAACAAACCTTGCAAACAGTCAATCTCCCTTCATAAAACTTGACAAAAATGATTTTTAAGGTAAAAATGGTAGGGATGATCCTCGCGAGCATTTGTCTCACTTAAATGTGGCCTGGGGTAAGGAACCTCAACATGAATGGGTGCCTATATTATTTCATACCTTGGATATGATACCTCAACAGTGGTATCTTGAAATGGATCTACGCCATGGCACCACAGATTGGTATGAGATGACGAAAGGTTTCTTACTGACTTATAATTTCCCAAATGGTTGGGATTGTATTAATGATGCTCTTTAGGAAGTCAGAACAAGAATATTTTGAATAACCACTAAGCCAATGGCTTCAGTACATCTTGACTAGGCTACCTAGTTGTAACAAACATGATAATGTTACAACCTGACTACAAAGAAGGCAAGGAGGTTCCACGCAATGTCAATATTCCTTAATCAGAGGGATAACATGAGGTTGTAGGTCCTAAAGTAGAGATGCCATACATAACAGAGCTTGTAATAACTAGACAAGTCAATATAGGCTCAAAAGCAGAGCCCAAGTACGTGAATATTAGGGACTATTGGGATGATAACACTCTGAGAAAGGTCATTAAATTGTTGCATGAGTACTAGGATATCTTCTCGATGAATTTATCTAAGCTGTAATGCATTATAGGAGATTTTGTAGTTATGCACATCACTTTGAAGCTCGATGCAAAGCCATTCAAGCATCACCCATATCCCCTAAACCCAAAATATAAAGAGAAATTATGGGAATAACTTGAAAAAATGCTCATGGATTGCATTATTGAACCATTAGAGGAGTTCCAGTGGGTTAGCCATATGGTGGTCTAGGAGAAGAAAACCAAGGGATAAATAGGGATTTGTATCAATCTTGGAAAGGTGAACGATGCATGTGTTCATGATCTGTTTCCTACACCATTCACTGACGAAGTTTTGGATAATGTTGGAGGGTGGGAATACTACTGCTTTACAGATGGGTTCTGAGGATACCATCAAATCATGATCGCACTCAAAGGTCAGAGAAAGACCACATTCGCTATTGAATTGGGATCCTTTCAATACAAAGTTGTGCCATTTGGACTGAAAAACACTATGGAAATGTTTTCCAGAGTCGTATTCATTGCATTTAAATAATATACCCACAAAATTTTAGAGGTGTTTTTCGATAATTGGACAGCCTTTAGACTATTAAAGAAGCATGTTTCTAGTATGTGCTTGATGTTGGATACCTACAAGGAATATCAAATCTCCTTGCACTTGAAGAAATGTATTTTGTGTTTTCCATATGGTATATTTTTGGGGAACATTATTTGCAAGGAGGAACTGATGGTACATCCTACGAATATTTTTGTGATTATAAACTTGGAGCAACCAACAAATATGAAGCAGCTATGCATGACGATCAACCATGCAAGGTATTATAGAAAGTTCATAAATGGCTACACGTAGATCAATGCACCAATGGAAAAAATCTTAAAGAAGGATGTTAAGTTCTGTTGGGATGATGACTGTCAGAAGAGCCTCAATGTTTTGAAGGAAAAGACGGTCACTATGCCAATTCTATTTTTTCTAGAGTGGAAGAAGGAGTTCCATGTACATGTTGATGCGTCCTACATACTTTTGGGAGATGTATTAGTGCTATGAGGATAAGGTGATCTAGATCACCCAGTTTCTTTTGCAAGCCGGAATTTTTCTAAAGAAGAATGGAATTACTTGACCACAAAATGCGAAGACTTAGCGATGGTCTATGTGCTGCAGAAATTTCGACATTATTTATTAAGCGTGCACTTCAAAATGTTCACTGATCATTCTACATTTAAATATCTGTTGAGAAAGGTTATATTGGGGGAGGAAGAAAATAGGTGCACAGTACATTATTTCTGTAACACATTATCTCAATATATGGGTTGAGGCAAAACTAGTGAAGAATTGTAGTGCATATACGACGACGAAGCTCATTTTTTAAAATATTTTGTCTAGATTTGTTTTCCCGAAGATATTGATGAGCGAGAAAGGTACGGATTATCTGAACAAAAACATTGAAGCATTGTCTATGGAGTTAAAAATGCATCACCAAAAGAGTACACCATATCACCCACAAGAAAATGGGATAGTTGAGGCCTTTAAAAAAAATTTGGAGAAAAAAGCTTTGACTAAGATATGCAATGTCAAGAGGGATGATTGGGAATTGGAAATTCCCACATTTTTATGGCCTACTTATAAGAATTTGACGAGTCAATATCTGTACATATTAGTATTCGGGAAGGAAGTAATAATTTTGATGGAGTATGTCATTTCTAGTCTCTGAATTGCAATAGTTACAGACATGGTGAATATCGATGTTATGGACCAGAGATTGGAGCAACTGCTCGCACTAGAGGAAGATAGGTTCATCGTTGGGTTTCACCAATAGGTGCAAAAGGATTAGGAAAAATCCTGGCATTATAGGTATACTTAGCAAAAGACATTTAACGATGGGGACTTAGTTCTTTTATATGACAACAAGTTCGTGAATTTCCTGTTGGGTGTGGAGCCTGATTATCTTGTTTATTTTGTATCATAGTGTTGGACCCCTATACCTTAATGGGGCGACAACGCCGCCCATAATTAAATGCTACCTAGGGGGTCCAGGGGGGGTGGTTGCAACTTTATGGATCCCCTCCCTGGCGGGGGGTTTCCGGGGCAGCGCCCCCGAAGCTAAAACAGATGTAAAATTTCCTTGTAAAAGTATAGTAATTTCTAGTCAATCTGGGCCGTTCATTAGGCGAATGATCTGAAAGTAGAAGTTATGTTTATTTTAGGGGTTTTTTTGCCCTAGAAGGCAACCCCTCTCTTTGTATGAGGGTATTGTATTGCGACTGTGTATGGTATGAGTATTTTCTCTTAGCGAGAAATAGATAGGGAGAATGTGAGAGAGAACAGAGGATATTACAGCGGATTTGTTGTAGATTGTGTCTCTTCATTTTGCTAGATAATAGAAAGGAAGGACTGGCTGTTCGAGGTGGACGTAGCCCAAACTGGGTGAACCACATATATCTGTGTCTCTCTGGTTTTATGTGTTTTGTGTGCTTTTGTTTTCCGCATATTTTATGTGATTCATTGCTCTATAATATATAATTTTCTAACAACTGGTATCAGAGCCGAAGGTCTATTTGTCTAATAAACTCGTAGGAAAGAAGGGTTCCTGGTTTGAGTGGGAGCAATGGTGGAAGATGGTAAGTTTAGGGTCAAGAAATTTAACGGCCAAAACTTCCCACTATGGAGGATGCAGATGGAAGATTATCTGTATCAGAAAGATCTGTACCTACCATTGTGCAGAAAAACAAAGAAGCCGACGGCTATGATAGATGCAGAATGGGAGATTCTTGATAGAAAGGCACTTGGAATAGTACGGTTGTGCCTTGCAACATTGGTAGCCTTCAATATTTCGAAGGAAATAACAACAAAGGGTTTGATTAAGGCATTGGTGAAATTATATGAAAAACCCTCAGCCTCAAACAAGGTATTTATCATGAAATGTTTATTTAATATGAAGATGTCGGAAGGTGGATCTGTTGCAAACCATTTAAATGATTTTAATATAATTACCAGTCAGTTAAGTTCTGTAGGGGTAAAATTTTATGATGAAGTTAGGGCTCTTTTATTTCTGTGCTCATTGCCAGAAAGTTGGAACGGTTTAGTTATGGCCATTAGTAACTCTTTCTTTGTATCTAGTACTTTAAAGTTTGATGATGTTGTCGATGTTATCCTTAGCGAGGAAATGCGACGGAAAAGCTCCGGTGAGACATCGGGTAATGTTTTGAGTGCAGAGTCTAGGGGAAGAAAAATGGAAAGAGGAAAGAGCTCAAGATATCGGAGTAAATCAAGGAAAGGTAGATCCAAGTCTAGATCAGGGATAGTGTGCTGGAAATGCGGAAAGAAAGGACACCTGAAGAAAGACTGTAGATCTCGAAAGGGAAAATAAGGAGACAAACAAAAAGAAAGCAATCATGAAGCAAATGTGATAGGCGATGTGTTACAAGATGCTTTGATTCTTTCTTTCGAAAATGTTACTGATTCTTGGGTTGTAGATTCAGTGGCCTCATTCCATGACACACCTTATAAGAAATATTTTCATGACTATGTTCAAGGAGATTTTGGACAAGTCTGTTTGGGTGATGATAAACACTGTAAAATTGTTGGAATGGGTAAAGTTCTTGTAAAACAACAGAATGGAAACCAATTGATATTAAAGGAGGTAAGGCATGTTCCAGATCTGAAGAAAAGTATGATTTGAACAGGGTAGTTAGGCAGTGAAGGTTGTGTGACAACTTTCACAAATAAAACTTGGAAGGTCACCAAAGGAGCCCTGGTAATAGAAAAAGGCAAAAAGGTTGGTACATTTTATTTATGCAATGGTATTTCTGACTCTGTTAATTCTTTAACTTCTAAAGGAGCAGATGCAGCATTATGGCATCATAGGCTCAGACACATGACTGAGACGGGGTTGAAGATTCTTCAATCAAGAAATTTGTTGTCGGGTTTGAATAATGTTGATTTGGATTTCTATGAGAATTTCATTAATGGAAAATAGAAGAGATTCAAATTTATCAGAGTTGGGAAAGAAAAGAAGAGCGAAAAATTAGAGCTTGTGCATATAGATGAATGGGGACCTGCTTAGGTATCATCTCTTGGTGGCTCTTGTTATTATGTTACTTTTATTGATGATATAACTAGAAAAAATTGGATTTATTGTATTCAGAATAAATCTGATGTATTTGATACTTTCAAGAAATGGAAAGCTTTGGTTGAGATTGAGACAGGAAAGAAGTTGAAGTGTCTCAGATCAGACAATGGAGGTGAATATTGCAGCAAAGAGTTTGATAAGTACTATTCAGAGAATGGAATTCACAGAGAGAGGACAGTTCCAAGAACACCACAAGAAAATGGTGTGTCAGAGGATGAACATAACAATCATGGAGCGTGCAAGGTGCATGAGATTGCATGCAGGATTGCCTTTAAAATTTTGGGCAGATGTTGTAGATACTGTTGTTTATCTAATAAACAGAGGGCCTTCAAGTTCCTTGGATGGTGGTATTACAGAGGAATCACAGACAGGTAAAAAGGTAAACTACGTTTTTTTAAACCTTTTGGTTGTGAGGCCTTTGTCCATATTAATAAAGAAAACAAAACAAAGCTTGAGGAAAAATAAAAGAAATGTACCTTTATTGGATATGGTGTTAATGATTTTGGTTATCGCTTATATGATTATGAAAATCACAAAATCATTAGGAGCAAAGATGTAATATTCAATGAAAAGGTATTGTATAAGAATCAGTTGCAAGAAAAGAAACAGGAAAAAGAAAACAAAGGATACACAGTTCTTGATGAGATCATACAAAAAGTAAAGGTGCGTGAAAATATAATAATCAACAGCCACATCAACAACAACCACTACAACAGCAACAGGCACCTCAAACACCTGAAAGTGGTGTTAGAAGATCTACCAGGATAAGTAGACCCCCTGAATGATACTCTCCTTCATTATATTATTTATTGTTGACTGATTCTAGTGAACCTAAATGTTATGAAGAAGAAATGCAGGTTGAAATTAAGAAGATGTGGGAGCTAGCCATGGAAGAAGAGATGGAGTCCTTAATCCATAACCAGACTTGGGACTTAGTCAGGTTTCCTGCAGGTAAAACTACATTGCAGAATAAATGGGTTTACAGGCTGAAGGAAGAAGATGGAGAAAAATAGAGGTACAAAGCTAGACTTGTGGTGAAGGGGTTTTCACAGAAGAAAGGTATTGACTTTGATGAAATATTTTCTCCTGTTGTTAATATGAATTCAATCAGAACTATTTTAAGTCTTGTAGCAGCGAAGTATTTACATCTTGAACAGTTAGATGTAAAGACAACATTTTTCCATGGATATTTGGAGGAAGAGATCTATATGGAGCAACTAGAAGGATATGAGGTCAAAGGGAAGGAAAAATTAGTGTGCAGTTTAAAGAAGAGCTTGTATGGCTTAAAACAGGCTCCAAGGCAGTGGTATCTAAAATTTGACAAGTTCATGTCTGAACAAGGTTATACTAGATGTCACTCTGATCATTGTGTTTACTTGAAAAAGAAAAATGATGGCAGCTATATTATATTGTTATTGCATGTAGATGACATGCTTTTTGTAGGGTCTAACATGAAGGAAATAAATATGCTCAAAAGAAAATTGGAAAATTCATTTGCAATGAAGGATTTGGGAGCTGCAAAACAAATCCTTGGTATGAGAATAACTAGAGACAGGAAAAATCACAAATTAACACTATCTCAGAATGAGTACATACAAAAGGTGTTGAAAAGATTTAATATGCAGAATGAAAAACCAGTTAGTACACATTTTTCTAGCCATTTCAAACTTAGTAAGGAGATGTGCCCCAAGACCCAAGAAGAAATGGACTATATGTCTAAAGTTCCATATGCATCAGTAGTTGGAAGCTTAATGTATGCAATGGTTTGCACAAGGCCTGATATTGCACATGCAGTGGGAGTTGTAAGCAGGTACATGAACAATCCAGGAAAAGAACATTGGATGGCAATAAAATGGATTCTCAGATATTTGAGAGGTACCACAAATCAAGCATTATGCTTTGGTGGTTCAAACATTGCTCTATAGGGATATGTTGATGCAGATATGGCAGGTGATAGAGATAACAGGAGGAGCACTACAGGATATGTATTTACTGTAGGTGGAACAACTGTCAGTTGGGTTTCAAAAATCCAAAGTGTTGTTGCACTTTCAATAACAGAAGCAGAGTATGTTGCTGCTACAGAGGCTAGTAAAGAAATGATTTGGTTACAAAGGTTTATGGATGAATTGGGTAAGAAGCATGATATGGGCATGTTATACAGTGATAGCCAAAGTGCCATTCATCTTGCAAATAACTCAACATTTCATTCTAGGACTAAACACATACAGCTCAAGTACCATTTCATACGGTCAGTATTGGAAGATGGACAATTGAAGCTGGAAAAGATACACACTAGCCAGAATCCTGCAGATATGCTAACAAAAGTTGTAACCAGGGAGAAACTGAGAAAATTCTCAGTTTCAATTGGTCTTCAAGGATGACGATGAAGATGAGAAACAACTAGGTCCAAAGAGGAGTCATTGTCCAGGGAATGAAGCAGCGGTGGAGTTGCTACAATTAGTCTCCAAGTGGGAGATTGTTGGGTGTGGAGCTTGATTATCTTGTTTATTTTGTATCACAACATTGGACCCTTGTACCTTAATGGGGAAGCAACATCGCCCGTAATTAAACTCTACCTGGGGGGTCCAAGGGGTGGCGACTGCGACTTTATGGAGCCCCCACCTAGTGGGGGGTTTCGAGGCAATGCCCTCGAAGCTAAAAACATATGTAAAATTGCCTTGTAAAAGTATAGTAATTTCTATTCAATCTGGGCCGTTCATTAGGCGGATGATCTAACGGTAGAAGTTATGTTTAGCTTAGGGTTTTTTTTGCCATAGAAGGAAACCCCTCTCTTTGTATGAGGGTCTTGTATTGCGGTTGTGTATGGTATGAGTATTTTCTCTTAGCAAGAAACAGATAGGGAAACTATGAGAGTGAATAGAGGATATTACGAAGGATCTGCTATAGGTTGTGTCACCTCATTTTGCTCGATAATAGAAGGAAGGACTGGCTATTCAGGTTGGATGTAGCCCAAACTAGGTGAACCACGTATATCTGTGTCTTTCTGGTTTTATGTGTTTTGTGTGCTTGTGTTTTCCGCGTATTGTATGTGTTTCATTGCTCTATAATATATAATTTTCTAACAGTTCCTGGGGAAGCCTCAAATGCACTATTTGGGACCTTATATTGTTAGGAATGTCTCAGAGGGGGGCATAGTTCAGCTAGCGAATCTGAATGGTGATTTTTTTCCCTGGACGTATCAATGGCAGCCGATTGAAGTTATACATCGATGAATCTATATCTCAGGGCTCAAATTGACTATATGGACGAAGAAGAGTCTTAATGCACCATGATGTTGAAAGAGATCATGGGAATATAAATTAATCTGTCAAAGGAAGGCTTCATCACAGTTGAACTACTGTGTGGGATTCAGGGGCATGGAAAATTTGGAGGGAACTACGCCGAAGAATGTAGGACTGCAGCGCAGAGGCAATTCTGGTGAAGGTCACCCAGAATATGACCATTGGATCCAAAATAATTAATTTGACAAGGAATTTGGCATTAAAAGGGGTGGGGGGTGTATTTAATGGACATATTCGAGCGGATCTGCTGCCAAATGTGAATTTATGAGGTGTATATGAAGAATATAATGGAGTTTGAATTTTTATTTTTATTTAAATTAAGCATCCTGATCCACATTCGAACACTTTGCGCTATGAGAGTTAGAAATTATATTTTGTGCCTGAAAGCTAGCTGAGTGAGTCACTTCATGTTGGATTAAAATTTTGAAGTGTTTAAAGAAGCATTGATCAAATAAGGGCTCAGACACATAATTTAGCCAAATCTAAGACACACCATGATGGCTACACCACTTCCAACTGTCACAATGACGAAATTTCCCAGGAAACAGACCAGAGAAGCACCTTCCAAAAATATGAAGAAGTAGATACTTAGAATTTCACCAAGGAATCAAATTCGAAAGGAACAACAGTCTAAGACGATGCAAGATAGGGAAAAGCAAGTCATCGAGGTAGAGGAGTCAAAAGAGGAAGAAGTCTTGCCTAAAGGACTATAATACATTGATGCTGAAGAAGTGCAAGCTATCTCCAGGTTGCCCCCATATATTCTCGCACAAAAACCGACAACTACGAATCCTACTAGGGATCCAGATGTAATGAAATACAATATTTTCACCCGCTTCCTACCTAAAGAAGTACCATTTGAAGGATAACTGTTGGGAAAACTGCCACAGTTGTGCACAGAATATTGGGATTTCAATGACCGCAAAACATATCCCTAATTTGAGCCCATCCTATAGCTGGCCTCTATATACTATGAAGCTACTGGAGTGACAAGGCTAGAACCAATGAATTGGGTAGCCGAAATTCAAAGTATAGGGTTGCTGAACATGTTATATGTTCTGCACTTTTGGTGCAACATTATCAATAAAATCCTTGTGTGCCAACTGCTGGCCCTAGTGCACGATGATTTTCTATTGTTGGGGGAAATAATCTCCATCGATACAATGTTTATGAGGTCTGGCATGAGCTATCATACCTAGTGATAGAGGATGATTTTGCGCAAATAGAAAGTGCATGTGAAAGTGATTGGCTCACTCCACACACTAAAGGCATGGAAAGTGAGTAGGCGGGAACGAGTAGTACGAAGAATTGTGTGTAGACAGGAAATAAGGACACCAAGAAGAAACCTAAGCATTTCACCTTCTCGATTGGTAAGGAGTCTGAAAAAGAATTTGATCGGGAAACAGAGAAGGATGCTCCGGAGACAAGAGGGGGAAATGATCAGGGTGGTTACAGCACATTTATGGATCCAACAGACCTCCCCTCCTCTTAAATTTTAGAGAGATGGTAGACACAAGGAAGAGGTGTGCAAAAGATGGTGAATTCCAATAGGTCCACTAGCCCAGAAGCGTTGGTCCTCAGTGAGGGGGACTTCGATGAAATCGGTGAAACTGTTCGACACGTCACCGAACATCCATTAGGGAACATTAAGGAACAGTACAAGAAGGTACTGACCAAGGTCCACTAGGGCATAAAGTATTTACAGGTTCAGACAAGCATAGTGCAAGCGTGCATGAGTCAAGCGAGCACATCTGAAGTGAGCGGGGCACCAACAAGTGCCATTATAGTAGAGAAAGACCTAGCGATTAAAAATGATACCAGCATGGTGCTGATACCTTTAGGTACCTTATGTTTTGACATTTCTGAGCAACTGGCACAGGCAGAAAATTGGCGAAACACAAGGCTTAACCTTCCTACGATGCCTTTGAAAACATTGCATGAGTTCAACTAGGGCATTACCAAAGAGTTGCAGATCTGAGAGAAACACACCTTGTCAATTATCCAGGATGTTAATCAAGAAAGAGGGAGGATGGAAAAGGAAAAGAAAATGTCTATACAAGAGTGTTATGAGGCAGTTGCACAAAGAAATAAATTGGAAACATCCCTCACCAAGGTTTTCAATGAAATACCTAAGCTTCAGATTCGATCTGCAACACCGCTAGAGGAAAAAGTGGAAAATCTCACAATGGTAGTCAAAGATTCCAAATCCAAAGTTGATAAGTTCAAACTTGAGATGTAGATGAAGATAATTGAGCTACATATGCACTTTCAGCCCGTTAATCCACCAGATCTATGGGAGAAGCGTGTGATAGAGATTAAGGCTACCAATGAACCGATTGAATCCATAGTCCAAGAATGTACCAAAGTATTTGAAGGTGTTATGGATGTCTGCGCCTCACTGCAGGAAGAACTTTAGGTGAAGAATATTGAAGAAGAAGTTTTTGAGAAACTAGAATAGATGGGCCACATTAAGGTCACCGCGAAGACTTTAGCACCAATATAGTGGTTCTCCCATCTCTAAGAGGGTAAAATTTTGCAAGAACAGATCAGTGAGCTGCGCAGAAAATAACGACTTATCACAGCCAAAACAAAGCCATGGGAGGCCAAAGCCATTCAACCATCACATAATGTCAAGAAAAACCTAAAAGGATAGTACCAAATGTAGAAGGATATTACCACAAGAGTCTCATGGCCAACCACTGAGACATTGTTGACCGAAATCCGTGAAGTTGAGAAGTAGTGTGCTGAAAAAGTTATGCCTCTAAATGATGCCTTGAGAAACATCAAATCAAAGATCTAGGGAACACTCCTAGAGTGAATTGGGATGAGTCAAAATTTTATGTTGGGGGCTTGTTGGACAGGGTACTCCTCGATTGAATATTTTGAGAAAGAATCTGTAGATCGAGGAGAGGAGGGTGAAATGCAGAGATATGTTAGAGTCTTAGGGGCTTTGGAGTGGGTAAAATCCCCCTATTTTGTAAAGGGATGGGAAATTTTTTAATACCTTGAGCTCCACCCATGGTTTTCATCCCATGGTATTGTAAAAGGAAAGACTATGTAAGGAGTCTAGGATAGTCTCGAAATAGAATATCATATCTCATAACTCATGATAGAAAGCACTTGGATGTAATGGTATTTTGAGTCTGTATTATGTGATTTTTGGGAAAGAGAAGCCTCTTTTTTCTAAGTGCACAGAGACCTTGAAAATTATGCTGTGTGTGCAGACCCCTGTAGTTGAGTGTGCAAGGTGGAAAGGTTTGTGTCAAGAAGATCTAAGTAATAATATAATACTTCGTAGACCAAACTGTGTTCTGTGGTTATGTGTTTTCTTTACTTGTATTTTTATATCATCTACACTAAGTTGAGGGTTTTTTATACATAATTGGATCACAAAGTCCTGTTTATGGTTATTTATGTTTTTTTACGCTTGTTAAAGTAAAATCGCGTAGGCTGCAAGATAGTTCAATAGAAGTGTTGAATAATGACTACATAATTAGGATAGTTTTTCTCCAAATATTTGTTAAGTTTTGGAAGGAATATAAGACCTGAACCCACACTCCTTTTTCCCTATGGATGCAGAAACCTAGTTCTAGTGTCCACTAATATTTCCTCTAGTGAGACTTCGGTCAACACAGCAGATAGTTGCCGAAAGGGCCGGTAATAGTGGATTTTGTTGGTTCGCGCAACCATATATGAACTTGGGTCTAGGCCCCATCAACCCAACAAAATATATCCTTATCCAATTCCACACATTTTTGTGGAATTTATTGCTAAAAAGGAGATGATTTTAGGCATAGAGGATATCAGCCCGCACATATGGACATTTATGGCATTATTTTGTTGTTTTGAGTTATGAGCTTGCATTGCAACCCCTTGTCTTGTCAAACACTCAAATTAAAAATTGTTTTAGTGCATGAAGGCTTATTATTTTGTAAAAGTGAAGGGATAGAACTCATAAATATAGAATCCCTCCACTTCTTTTCATCATCACACATATAAATTTACCCTCCTTAGAGAGTGTGGACCGCCTTTATCTATTTCAATACTTGGGAAAATGTGATTTTAATGGAGCATATTTATATTGGAGATTTACTTTTTCATTAGAGACACCTTTTTTGAATCGAAAAAAGGATTTCTTGGTGGAATCTATCAGTTTATTGTTTTTTTTTTCTATATTTTTTAGGGGATGGATTTCTTCTAGGGTTTCTAAATGTTTAATGACTAAATGCATATTTTTTTATCATAAATATTAGAGAAAATTTTCATACTAATATTACTCTTCCTTAAAACTTATAGAAGAACTCCTAGGGTGCATATTTTTTTTTTCTCTTCACAAAAAAAAAAAAAAACTCTTTTAAAAGGGGAAATCTATTTTAATATTCCTTAAAAATACACCCTATAACTCCATTAGTCCATGCAAAATTACACACTGGTTAGGGTTTTGTTGAAAAAAAATATCAAAACCTAAATATTTATATTTTCTTACATCTATTTGTCTTTCTAAGGAAAAAGGATTTTGTAGGGCTAATGTTCCATATAGTTTATTTTGGGTGGATGCTTATGCATAAAATTCCAAGCTCGTTTTCCTTCATAAACCTTTCAAATGAAAAATATAACATTATTTGTCGTGAAACCTCCCTAATTATGGACAATGTCATCTTTCTAAGCTCCTTTGTGTCACTAAAACCATAGTCCTTAGCCAATATTTAACTTGAAACATATATGAGAGATGCCATTTTCCTTTTTCGATTAATGTTTTTTAAAGGAATCCTATCTTTGAATTCTACATGTATAGATACTCCATAACATTTCATATTAGTAAACCCTATCTTGTAGTAGTCCTTATCTAGTTTAGGGTTAGATTACTTATTACTTTATATATAATATGTGAGCCTATTTTATCTTTAAGGTATCACTCCCTAGACCAAACATATCACCTAGATTCCTCTAATTAGTATACCATTATAGGTGAATACAAAGAGGCATCCCTTGCGGTGAAATTCCACTAAACAATAAGAGGAATATTGTTGATATAACTACGGAAATCATTCCTCATTAATGCAATAGGGTCTATCTCTCACCTCATGAATCCCCCTCACAAGGCTTGCTATATTTTGAAACAAAAGTTTGTAATAAAGACAAATTATAATTTTAGTCAATAGAGTTGTACATGAATCATATGTATGATATGGTCCAAGTTCCACGCATTCACACAAATATTTATATATTGCACATTTGCAACTTATAAGGTCTAAGTGATCATGGAAGCCCGTGGCTAACATACATTTAAGTGTAAAGTTTTCTAGAGTCATAAAAAATGGTTATAAAACACCATTAACATCAAATTATTTATATTTAATCAATCTCCTCATGGAAACAAGACCTGCAAGAACTAAGAGTACATTCCATTATTACTTTGCATGATTGCATGGCTCTTGTTTTTAGATTTAATAAAAAATAGTGCAAGTACCACCAGTTAAGTTAATGAAGCGATAGTGAAAATAATTGAGGCACCAAAATTTCATATCACTTCATATAAAAAACAAGTTACATTTTCATAGGAACATATATATTTTTGGTCACTTTCCATTAGATTCATTATTTAATAAATTACCTCTACTCATGTCACTATATATATATATATATATATATATATATATATATATATATACACACAAATTGTTAGTTTATATTAAATCAACTGGAATATGGGCCATAACCCTTACATTCATTCAAAATTCTTCCTCACTTAAGGGATAGGGTTTATCACTATAGACTCCATAACCACCTGGAATTTTACATGAAAAATTATTTACATCATTTATTCTATATGTCCACCATAAAACAACACAGAAATTAGTAGAAAGACATAAAATTCAGGAAATACTTAATTTTTCCGTCCACTCAATTCCATTACTTATTCAATTGCAAGTGCATGCTCTATCACGACTGCGTCCAATTGTTGTAGTGAAGGATCTTCCATGGGCTGGGCTGAGAACTTCTAGGAGGGATTTCTTCGAAAATATATGCAAAAGTGGGGTCTAAGAGGCTAAAAACACCTGTCAAAACTCCCACAATCACATTCTCCACCATGAATTCAAAACTGTCAACCTTAAGGCACAAATTATCCACTTTGCTTATGATATTTTCCATCCAGAGTTGAGAGCAGTCAAGACCTTTCCTCCAGTCGACCATATGTTGGTAGAGAAAGGAAAAGTGTGTCCTTACTTCCAAGGTGATCTTCTCTCCTAAATTGGACACCATGGCCATAATTGACTCCATCATATATAGAAGATGAGGCTTTCCTACATTGATGCTACTATCTTGACCTGAAGTATCCATGGCACCAAGAACTAGATCATAAACACAAAATACATAATTTTGAGTCAAGGCCCATTTTATATAATGGAAAAGCCTATCATTCCACCTACTTACCTCCATCACTTCACAATTAATGCCTCCAACTAACCTCTGCATAAACATTCCTCTATGTCTCTATTCATAATCCTTCATCAAATTTCCTATTAGAGTCGTACTGCAACTGATTGGTTTTGCTGATACTTTTGCTCGCCTATACATCTGCATCAGTTTATTTGTAATTGAATCTACATTCCAAATTTAATGTAGCATGATGTTCATTCTCATACCTCCCCACCAAGATGGTTGTTCCCTATATGGAATTTCACATGAGACCCAATTCACTTGTCCCAATGATGATCTCAGATTTGTAATCTCCATTATTATGCAGACAGTTTTAACAATCCACCTGATCAAGTCTGTAATGAGCCTTAATATGTGTATTAAAAAAATATTATACTAATGGGATAGGAATTATTAAGTATAACAACCATCCTAGACAATGGCCCCTTCCCCAAGTCCCACTCCCTTATTGTCATTCTCATTGTATATTTATTTGTTTTCCCTTTTGACATCCTAGAAGGAGACAACATCACATTTTTTATCTACAAGCACCACCTTGCAATTAATGGAAGCTAAGCATTCCCAGTATGAATTTCATAATTATGGAATTTTTAAATTGTTACCATGGATTCTCCAAAAACAATGATCTAACGTATCCATTTGTCCATAGAAATCCTTAGCTCTTGCCACAATGTTAGGGATTGAACTTGATTATTTTTTTCTATCCAAGTCCATATGAAAATTTAGAAACTATCTATCCTTTAGGGTTGTGCATGACCCCTCCCCTTCTAGCCTCCCCTAGATTTCCTTTTGACGCTCCATAAAAAAATAACTGATATTTACTTAACGAGAGTCGCCATTCTGAAAATTGTTCTTTACAATTTCTAATTAAAAATGAAGGGGAAATGGTATGACGAATGAAGTTTCCAACATGATGAGTAAATGTATTTACTTTAATCTAGTATTCCTCTTTTTTCGAAAGGTTATCAATATCCTCTAGATTGAATCCATTGGAAGAAACAAATTCAACCAATAGTTGAGTTATTGTGATGCCAACACGAACTGGATCCATTTTGATGTTCTTAAAGATTGCATCATTTTGTAATATCCATATTGACCAACGAGTATATTTGGGGATTGAAACCCAAAATATAGCGGGAACTGAGTTAGATTTTCTAGGAACTAGATATTACTACTTCCAAGTTTCAAACATTTATTCCTATTTTTCAGAATAGATTGGATGCATTTAATTGGATGCAACACCAATCACGAAACTTCTATGGAGAAGGGGAAATGAAAGAAGATGTGTTGAATTTATTCCTCTACTCCTTTGCATAACACACATCTTTATGGGCCATCTATGATTCTTTTCCTCAATTTTTCCATTGTTAGGATCTTGCCATGCACTAATTCCCACAAAAAGGTATTAACTTTAGGGAGACTATCCTTAAGCCAAATTTTCCCCAAGATGCTTGAGGGAGGTGCATGTTGAAGCTCCAAGATTAAGGAAACATAAACTTCCTTAATAGTGTAATTGAACTTTTATCCTCAACTCCATATTATATATCGATTCTATTAGTTGTAATTGGAGTGAATCCCCTGAGGGATTGAATGATATTGTCTCACTCAAAGGAGAGGTGTATCGAAAGGGGGACCAAAGCCAACCATTCCAATAAAAATCCTCATCATAGTATGAAAGATATATGAGAGATCTGCTAGACAGACTAAGTTCTGCCATTGCATCCATTGATCCAGCTAAAGGATTTCATTTCCCACTAAGGAGATTGAGAAGGAGGGGATTCTATCCTTCCATAGATATATTCGCCTTCCATTTCTAGGTTTGCACTCTTGGCGATCCACCACTATTGTAGTTGTAGATTTAAATAATTCCCATATCTTGGATCCCTAAGCTTCCAACCACTCGTTTTCCAGTCTAATGATCTTATTTATATGGAAATAAATGCTTAAAAATGTGCACTTCCACCATTCCTTGGAATCCAACTTGAGCCTCCAAATAAATTTTTCACCCAGCACCAGATTCATATATTCTGGTTCCTTTATAGCTAATCCTCCTAGATTTTTTGGGAGACTTACGGTATTCCAGTTCATGAGGTGGAAGTGATGCTCGTTCTTATTCACACCCTACTATAGAAATTTTTGAATCATACTTTCAATGTGATGGAGAATTCCTTTGGGAGCTAAAAGTCCAAATCCTATGTAGATCGAAAGAGAGGAAAAAATGTCTTTATAAGTATATTGTTTCCTGCACCATTCAACCATTGGGCTCCCCATGAACCGATTATTTTCTCAATATTTTGAATTACTGCCTCCCTATCCTCTCTATTCATTGACCCAAAAGAAATAGTGAAGCCAAAATAAGTGAAGTATTTCCAATCTTTCACCATCGAGAAGCCTAGGGTCCTTGAGATTTCTTGCAAAGTGGACTCGTTGTAGTTCCATCCATAAATATAACTTTTGTTCTTGTTGACTACACCATCAGATAAGTGAAATTATGGGTCCAAAATCATATTAAACTAGGTGGATATTATTTTGATCCTCCTCCCATGAGGGGAGTATCATCTACAAACTATGACTGTTTTACTTCTTTAACATTTTGGGCTATGGTCAAGCGAAGAAGCTTTTTTCTGCTCTATCTAGTTCCATATTTCCTATTAGGATTCTATAAATGATGATGTAAAATGGTGGGGATATTTAACACCCTTACCTTATTCCTCTTTAGGATGAGAAAAATGGGCCATGCCTGCCATTTATTAGTGGTGTTATCCATGGGGACCCAATGTAGGCTTTGATCCATTGGATGAATTCTTGGCTAAAATATAACTTTTTTGGGGTAAGAAAGAGGAAGGAGTGATTACCCAGCCAAACGCATTGACCATGTCTAACTTAATGACCATTCCTTTTTCTAATTCTTCCTTACTGGAATGGATCTCTTCTTGGACCAATATAATATTCTCCAATATGTTTCTTTCTTGCATGAATCCCCCCTGATTTTTCGAGATGAAAGAGGGGAGTGTTTTTTTCAATCGATTAGCTATGATTTTTGTCAAAATTTTATAAGATGCATTCCATAAGGAAATAGGATTAAATAAAGAAAAAATGGTTGATTTTTCCTCCTTTGGGATGAGAGGAAGGAAATAGGAGCTAGTGTTACCTCCGAACTTCTTTTTGATTCGAGATATATTTAGCATCTAGAGAATATCCCTTTTGATAATATGCTCGAATGAATTGTAGAATTTGATTGAGAAACCATCAAATCTCAAGGCCTTGTCTCGATCAAGAGATGAGATGGCTTCCTATAATTCTTCCTCGTCATTTCTTCTAATAAGCTTCTCATTTGTGGAAGGCAGGACCATATCAGGAAGAAATTTGAGAAACTATTGTACATATTCCATGGAGATCTACTCTACATGATACACGGCTTGAAATTTGCAAAATGACTCCTAGTTTATTTCCTCAAAGGAAGATATCTGCTTCCTACCATCCAGGGTGATTTCTTTCAATCTATTTTTACATTCTCTTTATTTTTCATGTTTATGGAAAAATGGCGTCTTATTGTCTCCTACCTTCATCCATAAAATTCTCGATTTTAATTGCCATGTTTCTTCCTCCTGCCTAGTTGCAATATAGATGTGTCGAGTCAGGTCCTTTTCCTTTTACAAGCATAAATCCTCTATAGGAATTGATTCTAGCAACCAATTATGATCTTATAACTTCTTAACAAGATTAATTTCCTTCTGATTTTTTGGGGTAGAAAGTTGTTTCTAGCCCAGAACGAAGGGTTTCTTTGAAATTTTAGAGTTTATATTACCATATAAAGGCATGGGATTCTAGCACTGAGGAGAGAAACACTTTATTAATCAAATTGATGACCTCGTCCTCCTAGAGCCAAATTAGATTATACCTTAAAGGAAGGGGACCCAGATTCTCCATTTTATCTAGTTCGAGCGTGATAGTACTATGGTCAGATTGACCGTGAGGTTTAATGGCAGAGATGCAATTGATCCCTTTTAGAAGCCAACTACTATGAATAAGAAACTTATCCAATTGTGTTGAAATATAATTACTCTCAGATGAATGATTAAACCACGTGTATCTTCTGAACTTTGGGATAGTATCCAGCAGATCCCACTCCTCTATTACATCCTTCATTATATCTCACAAAGGAGCCTTGACAATTATGCCCCCTCTCTTCTCTTTCGCTCTTAAAACTGTGTTGAAATTTCCTCCAATGATGCAGTCTATGTGAGGACCTTGATTTCTGATTTTATTTAGCGAGTCCCGAAATTCTTCCTTTGTCGCATATTGAAATGGGGTGTAGATGTTTATTATAGGGGTACACTCCCCTATATCCTTGGATCCTAATACCACCAGAATCCAATGCTACGTCTTCTGACATTCTTCCATTATCAAATGTTTTGCTGACCAAAAATTACTCAGACCTCCTAAACCCTCACCCCCCCCCTTGATTGTTCGGTCATTTCATGATTTCTAGGATAAAAGGCTTATGTTGTTTTTAGGATCTCTTGTTTTTCCAACTTATTTTCTTGAAGGAAGAGAATCCAAGGCTATTCTTGTTTTATTATATATTTTACAACGAAGGTTTTATTACAGATTCCAAAACCCCTTGCATTCCAAGATAGGAATTTCATTTAGAGATAAGGTTTTGAATTATACCACGTCCTTCATTCCACTCATGACCTTTTCTCCCTTTACCCTTGAAAACCTCAAGCATGATTGATTGAATCCTGATATTTTTTTTCTATTCAACTTCTGTTTCTCTGGACGTATTTTTCAATGGCTAACATATTTTATTTTTGGTTCTCTCTAATTCATGGTTATTGATTTCGTCAACCCACACTAGTTTTTGAGTTGTGTGTTGAGTGACAACCATAGAAATATCTTTTGCAACACCAATGACCTATAGAATTACTGGGGTGGTTTGATGGTGGGAAGCTTCTTTGTTTTCTTTCACCACTTTCGATCTTCGGGGATTCGAGGCCTGAGACGTGATGGAATTATTTATTTCTCCTTATTATGTAGCTTCAAATTCTTCTTCTTCTTCATGGGATGAATAATTTTCTATCTCATTGGATCCATTCACCTTTTCTTCATTGTAATTCCTTATGGAATTGAATGGGTTGATTGATATTGTAGTTCCATTATTTCCTCGTGCAACTTGGGGTTTTTGAGATGAAGCTTTCCCTTTGGAGCTCTTCCTTTAGGTCTTCAATTGATCTTCGGGTACTATCGATTTTTCCTGTCCTTAGGGCTTGGAGGATTCGAAACAATATCGGGAAAAGTGTTCATAATCATGGAAAATTATACACTTGAACGCGATTTGTTCATAGTCCAATATCTGGCGGTGTTTCCACTCTCCTTGCGTTAGATTTATGTCCATCAGTAACCATTTTTTGAGATACACTTCCACATAGATCTTGGCCCATGAAAATTGTGCTCCCTTTGGTTCAAATTTATCAATATATTTTCCCACGTCATTCCCAATTTCCCTAAGATAGTTATAGTTCCAAAAATACAAGGTTAGGCATGAGAGTTTCAATGAAAATGGCATTGTTGTCGGAATTTATTCATTATGTTTAAATTCTAATGTTGGCTTATTCAGGTACATGTCATGGGATCTAAGAAAGTAAGGCTAATTGTGGAAGACACCATCTATGTACTCTTTTAATTCAAATAAGAAAGCGAAAAATAAATTTTCCAACTCCATAAATAACTATCTTGCCTTTCATCATATGCCTCCATTTCTTTTCGATCCAAGCCTCCATGGTATTCGATGATGGCCACATTCCAATGAAATTGTTGATCAAAGACCTTTGACAATAAGAAAGAGAAGATATTTGAGCTCCTAGTGGAAAAAAAATATCCTTGTTCTTTTCATTGCATTTTAAAAACTTTTACTAAGGACCGAACGGTCACGGTCGCTTCGATAGAAAGGAGAAAAAGGCGTGAAACACCATTGCTTCATTGATTTTGAAGGGGAATATTCTAGAAAGTGGGAGGAGGGAGGAGGAAAAACCCCCTAGGACACCATGAGCTAGGGCTTTTGTGATCGCTCATGTCACAATATTAATCATCATTGATGGATTATTTGTAATCAAACATACATATGTTTATCTAACAATGTTTGTGAATGAAAAGAGAGCACACTATCTTATATCATTACAAATTTCAACGAATTAGGTATTTTATTATAGAGCATAAATAATATTTAATAGTGAATATTTAGCATGTATGAACAACCAACATGCATGGTTTCAAATAGAACATATTAAAATAATGAAATTTGAAAAGTTAAAAAGAAAATAATAAAATAGTGAGAGATGAAGGGAAAGCATAGAGAAAATGGAAACCCAAATGATCTTTCCTATAGACTACAAGAAACTTATTAATGAATTTTCCAAGTCCAAATTGTAACTGATAAAGAAATTTTGAGAATCTATATGGTCAAATACTTTAGAATTATTGAAGTAAAATATAATTCAATATATTTTATTTGAGTATGCATATTATTGATCTTCAATCTTTTTAGAAATTTTACAATGGATTAATATGTTTCCCATGCTCATAGAGAAACCCAAAGGTTATTGTTTCCTTATTACGGTATGCTTTAATTTATTCTTCACTTTATAGGCTTGGAGAACGAACCCATGTCACAAAAGTAATTATTGGAAAGTAATCCAACCCTTTATGGAAGGTTTTTTTCCCTCTTATAGTGTGGTTGCATTTATTATTTATTTGATAAGCATGGAGGGAAAATACATGTCACAAAGAATAACTATTGAAGTCAAATCTGACCCTTTGTACATGCTTTTAATAAATTATTTAGAAAAAAATGAATGGAGGTTGTCAATGGATAAAACTTCATGAAACTTAAACCATGTCTATGTAGTTATATTTTCTTGAGCATTCATCACCAACATAGTAAGTGTGATTTTTTTTGTACTTACAAAATTATAGCAAAACAATCAATGTCCAATTTTTTATTGCAAATAAATTTAGCATCTCAACCAAATATAATGAATGAAAGTCAATTTGAAAAAATATACTCTCCAAAAATCGTAACCAATCTATTCGAATTGTTGTTGATGTAAATACAAACTTCTATCTTATTCCTATAAATGTAACATAAAATTTTAAACGAGTCGTTATAGGGGTAAAAAATGAGTAGACCAATAAAAGTAGAATTCCAACATTAGGCTAGATTTGTTGGCCAAGATGAGAAATTGGAAAGGTGGTAATACTTCCTTTTGGTCCAAATTTTATTTTGAAACAAAGGAAAATTCTATGTCTTTTTTAGTATGTATTATATGGAACTATTTCACCTATTCCATTATAGTACTCTATTGTATATAACAATGTAGTTATATTTCCATGATTAGGGTGGAAAATGAGGATAGTTAGGGGGTTGGGGGGTGAGCCTGTAGCTCCACTATCTCACAAAACATTTAAGAGGGGGATGGCGTGGAACACCCTCTACATGCATATGCATGCAAACATTTCCTTTTGGAATTATGAATATGGTAATCATTTAATTCGGCTATAACTGTAATTTTAAAGCCTTTATTCTGTGTTTTTTATACAGTAATTCAGTCCCACCCCCACCGCAAGTGAGATTTATTGGGTCTTATGCTATCAAAGGGCTTTTGCATGGAAATTTACCTTCTTTCACAAATACCTTCCTTATACTTCATGCATTGAAACCTGTCTGTTACTAACTACAAAGTTGGGATGGTATTTTCCTATTTATGATGTAGAATAGTTTACAAATTCTATAAGGTTGAAGTATTGAGGCCTCAGTAGGATGGCGTTCTAACAAGTAATAATTATCATGCCAACAGTTCATTGCACTTGATGCTACTTCTTCCTACGGAGATTTATTTTCACTTGATAGAAAATGCCTCATCATCTTCAATTCAGGACGTTCTGAAGGTTTGTACCTACACTGGGTTAAATTCTAAGACTCTTGGTTTTACTTATATCCTTTATTTTCTTGAATATGTTGGTTTTAGTTCAATTTAGTGTGAAAATATTTTTATTTTTTGGCTATATGGCCCGTGAAGGGAGGACAATTGCTTGAAGCTTTATCCTTCTTGAGGCTCTCCTTCTACAATATTGTTTCTAAATTTTTTTCTCTTTGTGTTGGTGTTTTCCATTTATTCCTCTCTCTCATGCTCATCCTAGAATTATAATAAACATTATGTATGTCTTCTTCTCCTACTCTAGTGAATTGATTCTCACCCTTTGTAATTTTCTTTATCTTATTGTAAAAAACATGCCTCAACAATGCATGCACAACCACCGACATGGGATTTGTCATAATCCCCGAGGAATAACTTGTGCCTAGGCCCAAGAATATGATGTTGAGACCATTTACAATTTTACTATCCCTTTTTATATTCATCCTAAGATTTTTCATCTTGATTCCATATCTACTGAATATCTTCATTTTTCTATGATTTTGGAATCCTTGAGGAGGCAGGAAAATGGGTTCCTAACCTTGGTCAAACTAGGGGAAGACAAAAACAAAACCTTGACTATATTATCCTTCATTAGTGGTTGAAACCCTCATAGGAATAATTTTGAATGAGAAACAAGAGGACCAATATGATATCTTCTCTACCCTAAATAACATCAAACGTGACTAATGGTATTAGCATTTGTCCTAAGAGAGTTTGGATGCCATGATAGCCCATTTGGAGATTCACCTGTAGTGTGATGAAAAGCCATGAGTTCCTCTAGGTTCTAGTGTTAAGGATCTTTCCCCTGTGGCTTCGTCAAATTCCTAATTTCTATTACGTATTCTAGTAGTACTTATATTTGCGCCTGATTTTCGTTAGTAGTTATTTTTATCCTATTTAGAATTTATCCTCGATAGGGAGCGAATATATATGGTTTCCCTTATGGAAGATTGAGACTGCCTATGGAATATCCATTTAGAGGATTCACATATGTAAGTTCTCTCTTGATGTTTTGATATTTTGAGATGATACCAATACTAATTCATAAAAGAAAATAATGTTGTTAGATTCAAAGTCTTTTATGACTAGTCTAGCTTGTGAATCATAAGACTCGACAACTATTTTTAGTTTTGGAAAGAGAAATAAAACTTAAAAATATAGTAAATTTTATGCAAAAAATCTATATTAATGATAATTCCAATCCATATAAGTTATAAAATCAAATTGCACATAGAAATTTATAAGGTCATCTCATAATATAAAATTCAACATATGATATGCAAAATAGCGAATTGAAAAATGATTCCATGATAAAATTCACAAATATTACTCAATTCAACTACATAACTCATAATATTATAACATAAATAGAAAATGTGTCGAAGTACAATCTCAATTTAAAACAATGAGTAGCATGGTGGTATATAGGTTTGACCATGGGGGCTTCACTAAGGGAATAATACCATAGCATGTGAATTCATATTTGGGGATAAATATTGAGGAATAAAGACATAATATATTGAGCATTATATTGAGGTTGAAGGGTCTTTATTTTGGAAGGTATAAAAAATGGTTCACAAATTTAATGAAAAAATATAAACAGGTATAACAAATGTTAATGAAAAAATTGATACCTACAATAGCTAGTGAAAGTAGGAGTTTTTTAAATTTGGGAGGGTTATGGGGTTCATATTGGTAGGAGGTTAAATAATGTGATTTTCAAAGGTATTTTTAAATATTTAATCAAATTAAGGGTATTGTTTAGTATGCTACAAATTCACGTGATATGTCAAAGGTTTATTAAGTGAATTCCCTATTTGTTCAAAATCATTTAAAATTTTAATTCTTAAATTAATATTTTTTACATCGTAGGTTTGAAGATTCAGATATCAATCTAGAGGCCTATATGTTGGGATTATAACCTATAGGCCAATTAAACATACATGAATGTAGGATGATAGTCTCGTCCTATAGTCATATTCATTGAGACAACATCCCACCAACCATCATAGCTTACATACATGTAGGCTAAGAATAACATTATACATGTCCAAATTACACATGTGGGTTTTTTGGTCAGTTGAGCTTGATGTTAGGGTCTGAAGTCTTAGGCCGTGAATTTTTAGTCTAGCGAGTAGGGAGTCTATTTAGAGGTTCTTTAAGAGTTATTCATCGAATTATAGCTTTCCTAGAGTAGACTAGACTCAGTTTTGGGTGTGATTCATATTATTTCCACGACTAGCTTAGGTGCCCGGACCTGTCTATGGTTTTTTGCTTGGGTTTGTACATGGTTTTGGTCATGATGGTTTTTCTCATATGGTATTTTGTAGATGCAGTCAAGGGAACTATGATTATGTTCTAATCTAGGGTTAATGGATTGGGTTTTATGAATGATTCGACATATATATATATATGTGTGTGTGTGTGTGTGTGTGTGTATTCGAACATTGAAAGGAATATAATGAAAAATGAAGCTGGTAGTCCCAGTTTTGGGATTTAGGGGAAACTTTCTATGTATATATGTTTTATATTTTATGCCCTCGCTATTACTTATTTTATATTTAAAGAGTTTGTTTGCAAATAATTTATGTACAGGGTTAAAACCTACATTTGGTATCATAATTTTTTTGTCTTCAAGGGAATGCCTTTTCTACTTAAGGGTTTTGGTCGGGCCTGTGGTAGACCCTGTTCAGTGGGAGATATGCGGGATCAATTCTTGCAGTGAAAGAAAATGGTGAGCAGTGGAAAGATACAGATCGAAAAGTTTAATTTTCATAGTTTTGAGTTGTGGAAGCTCAATATGGAGGATTTTTTGGTGGATAAAGATAAGTGGATCATGGTAGATTTGGTTATTAAACCAATGGAAATATCAAATGAAGACTTGGTGAAGTTGGATCAGAAAGCAAAGAGCACAATACGATTGTGTATCTTAGATTCAGTATTTTTGAATATATCTAGGGAAGCTACATCAAAGGCTTTGTAGGGCAAGTTAAGGACTTTGTACCAATCTAAGTCTCTGGTAAATAAATTGTTCTTGCGAAAAAAGTTGTATAACTTAATGATGAAGGATGGAGACTCAGTGACATGATATCTGAATGCCTTTAATATTGTGGTAAGTAAGTTTTTATATGTTGATATTAAAATATTAGATGAAGATAAGTGCATCATTTTGTTGTGTTCTCTACCAAATTCATGGGACAGTCTGGTTGTTGCAATAGGTAGCAATAAAACTACCTTGAAGTTTGATGAAATTGTCTCAGCCTTGCTATCAGAGAAAATGAGATGGAAAAATATGGAGGGCCAGAATGGATATTCCTTGTATGTACGAGGAAGGTCCCATAACATAAACAAAAATAATTTCTCAAGTGGGAGATCTAAATCTCCATGAAATCATGTAAAGGTGTGCTGGAAATGCGGAGAGGAAGGGCACTTCAAAAAGGACTGTAGATCTAAAGCTCTTGAGAAAGGAAATGGATCTAATGATGCTTCTTCTATAGAGGTGAAAACCACCTTAGATGAAGGTGGGGATTTTTATTTGTATTCTTCTTCAAATACATATGTAGATCATGATAAATGGTTGATTTACTCGGGTGCATCCTTTCACTTCACTCCCCATAGGGAGTAGTTCGGCAAGTATCAGAATTATGATGGTGGTGATGTCTTTTTAGCGGATGATAGTAAGGTTAGAATCGTCAGACGCAGAAAATTAAAGCTATAGTTTCAAGGTTGAAGGATTAGAACACTTCATGGTGTTCTGCATATTCCTGCATTCACGAGAAATCTGATTTCTATAAGCAAGATGGATGATGTAGGTGTAGATATAGTGGTCGAGAAAGATACCTGCAAGATATTTCATGGAGAATTGGTATTGATGTGGGTAGTTTGGATTGGAAATTTGTACAATATTTTGGTTAGCATTGTTATTAATGGGTGCAAAAATTATGTGGTTCCTGAAAGTGGAGTAGAAAGCCTAGTGGTATCTGCAGAAAAGACCATGCTATTACATCAAAGTCTTGGAAATTTTGGAGAGAAGGGCCTTCGAATACTGCATGGTAGTGATATAGTGGAAGGTATGTCTAATTTCTCTCTATATTTGGATTTCTGTGAACATTTTGTATATGGGAAGGATAATCGGTTGAGTTTCCCTTCTAGTGCTAAGAGGGAGAACAAGATATTAGAGCTTGTGCACAGTGATGTGTTTAGACCTGTTTCAGTTCCATCACTTGGTAAGTCTGTATACAATGTCTCATTTATAGATGAATTATGAAGGAATACATGGATATATATTTCCTTAAGAAGAAATATGAAGTATTTGACATATTTAAAGAATTTAAGACTCTAGGGGAAAACCAAATAGCGAATAAGATAAAGGTGTTGAGGACAAATAATGGTGGAGAGTTCTACAAGAAGGAATTTGAAGAGTTTTGTAAAAAGCGTGGTATATAATGAAAAAAGACTAATCCATACACACCTCAATAAAATGGAGTTGAAAAAATAATTAACAAGACATTGATGGAAAAGGAAAGAAGCATGCTCAGTGGTATCGGGTTAGGACAAGAATTCTAAGCAGAGAGATTGGAGACTGCATGCTACCTAGTTAACATATCACCTTCAGCAGTGTTGGAGTATAAGACTCTAAATGAGGTATGGACTGTTAATAAACCCTCTCTTTAACATCTTAGGGTATTTGTATGTGATGCACATGTACATGTTCCAAATGAGAAAAGAACCGAGTTGGAGAGTAAATTTGAAAGGTGCATCTTTATTGGGTATAAGGATGGTTTAAAAGGTTATAAGATTTGGAACCCAGAAACAAGAAAAGTTGTGTACAACTGAGATGTGGTGTCTACAAAGGTGAAATATGTTGTTAAACATGAATTCTTACCAAAGGAACCTAAGAAGATATATTATGATCTAAAGGAGGAAGAATTAGACTCTAAAGAAGAACAAGATTCAAAAGAGGAAAGGCCACAAACTCAAGCCACGAGAAGATAAGTTCAAGATATAAGGAAACCAAAAAGGTATAGTCCATCTTATTTATGTTCAATTTTTTCATTATCTATCACTGATGATGATCCCAAAAATATTAGGGAGGTATTGGATTCATAGGATGGAAAAATATGGAAGGAGGCCATGGTTGATGAAATGGCATCCTTGCACAAAAAAGAAGCATGGGCTCTGGTAGAGTTGTCGTTTGGAAGGAAACCCATTGGAAGAAAATGGGTGTTTAAGAAAAATATGAATGCAAAATGCAAGGTGGGGAAATCCAAAGCTCAGTTGGTAGCAAAAGGTCATTCGCAGGTGCCAGGAATTGATTTTGGGGATATTTTTTCTCATATTCCCAAGGTAAATTCTATTAGATTACATATATTGTTGATGTTTCATTTGATTTTTAGGTAGAACAAATGGATGTGAAGACAAAATTTCTTCACATGGATTTGGAAGAGGAGATATACATGAAGCAACCTGAAGGATTTAATGTGAAGGGTAAGAAAGAACTCGTATGCATGTTCAAAAAGTATATGTATGGGTTAAAATAGTCACCAAGTATGTGTTCTCAGAAATTTGATACATATATACGGGACTTGATTTCGCCATAAGAAAAGAGGATCACTATGTATATTTTAAATTAATTGGTGACCATGTTATTTATTTGGTCTTGTATGTGGATGATATGTTGTTGGTTGGAAATGACAAAGAAATTGTCCAAGATTTGAAGCCCAAATTGTTCCCCAAATTCGACATGAAGGATCTTTGTTTTGCAAACTATATTTTGGGGATGAAAATTAAATGATATCGGGAAAAGAGGAAGCTCTAGTTAAACTAGAGGAACTATGTTGATACAATATTACAAAGGTTAAATATGCAGGATAGTAAACCGGTGAAGGTTCCTATTCCTATAGGTGTTAAGTTATCCGTTGAATAGTGTCCTAAGAACAAGAACAAGAAGAGGACATGTCACATGTTCCATATGTAAGTGCAATGGGTATCATGATGTATGCAATGGTCTTTAATAAACTATAAATTGCACATGCATCAGGAGTATTGATCAGGTTTTTTTCAAAACCAGGGAAGGAGCATTGGATAGCAGTCAAGCGGGTTTGCCAGTATTTGTGTGGCACTAGTGACTATGGTTTGTGCTATGAGGGAAGACCAAGATTGGACATAGTTTTGGATATTTGTGGCTTTGTTGATGCAGACTGCACTGATGATCTAGACCAAAGAATATCTATAAGTGGGTATGTGTTTAGCCTATTTGGAGGTGCAGTCAGTTGGATGATTAAAAGACATTATGTACTGGATCTTTCAACTACAGATGTTGAATACATGGAAACCACTCATGCAAGTAAGGACGTAGTTTGGTTTTAGAGATTTTTTTTAAGTATGGGGTTGGTGCAGTGAACTCTACGGATAGATTGTGATAGCAAAAGTGAAATTTCCTATGATAAGAACCCTACTTATCATTTAAAGAAAAAACACATTAATGTTCAGTATCACTTTGTGATAGATATGGTTGAGGATAAAAAGGTGTTGTTAGTAAAGGTGGACATTTAAAGAACGTTGCAGATGCATTGACGAAGTTTGTGAGCACTGAGAAGTTCTCTTGGTGTAGAGAAACGAAGGGTGTTGCAGGGTTGGACCAATGACTAAGCTCTCATGTGGCCCCCTTTTGGAAAGAAAACAAGAAGTGGGAGAATTTTGGGTGTGTGTTATATTATTTCCATGACGCAGTAGAGGGGCGGTAGCCCCCGTGCAGATGGTTTAGGGCAGCTCCCTAAAAAAAAAATTGACCTGATATTAGGTGGGCGGACCTGCCTATGGTTTTGTGCATGGGTTAGCACATGGTTTTGGGCATGATGGTTTTCTTCCCATGGTATTTTATAGATCCTGTTAAGGGAACTATGATTATGATCTAAACCAAGTTTAATGGATTGGTGTTTATGAATGGTTTAGAACGTATATATATTTGTTGTAACATTGAAAGGAATATAATGAAAAATCAAGCTGTTGGTCTCGGTTTTGCAATCCAGGAGAAAATATCTGTGTATATATGTTTTATGTTTTATGCTCTTGCTATTGTTATTTTATGTTTTGATAGTTCGTTTGCAGACGATTTTTGTACAGGGTTCAAACCTACTCTCAAGAGCCTAAAACTACTTTGAAAACATTATTACATATAATATCTAGGTGATATACTATCAATTTTGTTGTTTTGTTGGAGCAAATGTTAAAGGGAACAAAAAAAACATTTTCTATGTTAAATATCTAACAAATTGCTTCTTAAAAATATGAGAAAACCAATGCAATAAATTTTAGTGTTCAACTAAATAGCTATGTAAAGAGTTCATCGAATTTTCGCACACATAGAATCATATTTTACTAGAAACACGACATAGGGTTAAGACAAGAGATAAGGCTAAAGGGTCTCGATGGGAAAGAAACATGAACACAACCCAACATACACTATGCATGTATTATACTAATGTAGTGTGTAGATATAAATGAGAAATATGTATCCTCGTGTTTCTCATAGGGTATGCAAAATGTACCCTATACCCCTAGTCAATACATAATAATGGTAGCGTCTAAACATTCTATCTTTGGGTCATTTTGGCCAAACTTTGGCATACAATTCATGATGATATTATAGTTTTTAGTTTCTTAAACTCCATTTTTAATGCTTAATAGGAAAAGGATAATAAAAAAAAACATGTCTCCTCATGTTTCTCATAGGGTATGCAAAATTTTCCCTCTACCCATACTTAGTACATATTAATGGAACAATCTAAATGTTAAACCTTTTGGAATTTTTGGCTATAATATATGAATACAATTCTTGGTGAAATTGCAATTTTCAATTACTTAAATTGCATTTTTTATTGCCCCAAAAAATCCTCGATCATAAATGGGTTCAACACCTTGAAAATACCCTAGAAAATTTGGATTGTACATATTCAAAAGCTCAAATTTTACAATTCCAACCATTTCTAACTAGATCCGAGCAAAAATGATCATAAAATATGTTTGGATACAATGCAAAAAAATAGAACATTGAGATTATACACATAATATTTCGAGGCTATACTAAAACATGATCGAAAACCAAAAAAAATATCCCAAAAACCCTGAGTGAACAAGTATTACGTTGGGAATTTCAATGCTTCTCCTCAACCATGGCAACGTTAGCCTAGGTTGGCCTTTTATTGTCATATTAGAATATTTTATAATAGATCTCGACATATTTGGGAAAGGAATTTAATGATTCCTCACTTTAAGAGTTCACACGATATGATATAACTAATATTTTAGCAACATCTTTGTTAGGACTGAAACATAGTGTAGGGATTCAAGCATAAGCCTAAGCCTACCATGTGACGACAATATTTATCTATTTTTAGGTAATAAAATTTATGGCATAACCTTACCCCTTCCACATGACCATGGTCTTCACCTCCTTCTAGGTAACAATAATAATCTATTTTTGAGGTCACAGTTAGGCCATACAACAAAATTGTGTATGAGGCCCCTAATTTATGTGACAAGGGACTCTTATAGTGATTTGAGTGCTAAAGTGCATGGAGGTGTGCATATACTACCCCTTTGGCTAAACACTAAATTATCTTATGAGACCCCTTGTTTATGGGACAAGGGACCTGCCTAAAGTGTTGAGTGCTAAAGTCTATTGAGGTGTACATACTCTTCCCACTTTTGGTTTTGAACCTATCTACTAAACTCTATGAAACTTTACATATTCTATCCCCCTTTCAATTTGAACATATGCCCATTCTATTATAGGGAAACACATTTTCTTAACCATTAAGCACACCAAAATTATACATAATAGTAACTCTAGCCCCCTTTGAATTTGCACGTGTGGCCTCATTCTTATGTGGAAAGACATGCTCTTGACCATTAGGCCCACTCAAGTTGTACATAATAATAATAATAATGTAATTTTAAGATAATGGGACATAGGAAGCCCTTGCACTCTTAACCATTAGGCCCACCCAAATTATATATAATAATAACTCTAGCCCCCTTTGAATTTGAACATCTTGCCTCCCGATTATGTGGAAAGGCATGCTCTTGACCATTAGACCCACTCAAGTTGTACATAATAATAATAATAATAATAATAATAATAATGTAATTTTAAGATAATAATACATAGGAACCCCTTGCACCCAAAAAATTGACAAGTGAAGTCTACAAAATTTGAACATATAACCTCTTAAAAATAAACACAAACTATTAACCATAAAACTCACTCAAACTCTCAAATAAAAATAATGACTAAACCTATTCCTAACAACCTAATACCATGGTCACCCAACCAACCTAATACCATGGTAACCCAACCAACATGGTGATAAACCTCATCTACCAGCAAATGCTCTTATGGCCGTTAAAAGAGAGTGCTCTATCTACTTGCTGCTAAAACCAAGCCGCTTATACATTTTTGCCACCAAACCTCAATATTTATTCGCAGGAAATAAGCGACTTAACTATAAGATTAGATCTTCAAATTATTTATTTAAATTTCCTCAAAGAACTTAACTTCAAATAACAAAACCCTTCTCCCTATAATTATTTGAAAATTATTTGACAATATATTAGTTGTACATCTCATTCTCAAAATAACAAAACCCTGCCCCCTTAAGAAACACTAATGCTCAGAATAACAAAACAAGAGGACCCTGGTTCCTTATAGAACACATTCATAGGGGGAGATGAAGCCAAACCCATAATGCAGGATCGAAAATCTTACTCTTCAACAGCGGTTAGCATTTGGCCTTTCTCAATGCTGCCTCCCACTACTGAGGCCATATCCATCTCTCCTTCTATTGTTTCCATTTCAGAAATAAATGCATTCCCATAAATACCCACAAATCCTGTAAAGATATATGTGAGAGTATTTTCCAAACAAACTTTAAAGTTTAAAATCAAACCTTTAAAGCATTTTCCAGACATTATTTTTTTTAGATCAAATACCCTATATGTAGAGGTATTTAAGTACGGATTTAATAGAAGTTGGAAGGGATTAAATTTTTTACGTTCAAAATTTTTTTAAAAAGAAAAATACTATGTCTTATTTTTCATTGTTTAAATTGCAATTATGAATGTTAAATAGAGTATATATGATCAAATAAAAATTTTAACCATAAAATAAAAAATTTTCATGATATTTTATATTTTTTAAAATGATAAGTAATTGACATTAATAGTATTTTATATTATTAATATATTTTTAACTATATGTAAATATTAATTGGTATTAAAGTATTTTATTCATAACCCACATTGAATATTTTTTCATATACAACAATAAAATATTTTATTTTAACAATTATTTCTCTATATATAAATATATATGAAATTGATATCAACATAAGTTAGTTAACATAGATCTTCAAATAATAATTTATTTAAATTTCTTGTTAAAATATTTTTGAAAAGTATAAAATTTAAACATTTTATTCACACAATTTGTAGAATAAATCTCTAAGCTCAATAAGTCTCTCGTATATTCCCATAAATAAATTATTATAATTTTTTTAATTAAAATTTATATATATATAATTAATTTTATTTTAATATTCGTAAGTAAATAAATTAAATATTTTCTGTATTATAAATTATTCATATTTTTTTTTTCTTTCAATATTACAAGTTTTTTTTTTAATGAACATAAATGAGTTTACAATTTTATTTCTACAGCACACTCACCATAACCTAAAAGTTTACAATTTTATTTCTAACAACATACTCATCATAACCTAAAGGTTTACAATTTTATTTCTAACAACATATTCATCATAACTTATTATTGATCCAAAATAATTTTTTATTTTTATATCATGTAATTTTGGGTATGTTAATTGTGTTGTTTGTCCTTCTTTAAATTAGGTTCTGCTTAAGCCGGGACCAGTTTTCATCAAATTAAGTCAAAGTGAGCATCACTCTTCGATGAAATAAGGATTTGTATGAGTTTGGATATTCCTAATTTAATTTTCCCAAAGATAACTTTCATGTTCAATTTTTTTGGTAAAGAAGAATTTGTGTGAGTTTAGATGTTCTTAGTTTAGTTCTCTCAAAGGTAATCCCATGCTCAATTTTTGTCTTTGAGATTTGAGCATATAACCCAGTAAAAATTGAATCATACACAAATTAATAATTCTAAACCACATAAATTAATTAATAATAATGTAATAAACCATTTAAATTTATAATTTCTATATAAAAAGATAAAATTTTAAAATTTTTCTGACTTTCACATTTTTCAAAAATAATAGAAAGTTATCAACAGTTTCTGCGACAATGAGTATATTTCTAACTATAAATATAACGATATAACTGATACGGATAAATTCTAATAATATTGTTGAAATATTTTAATGGATATATGAAATATGACTGATTATTATTCTTTTTATATATACAAATATATTTGGCATATCAAACCCAAGATATTAAATCCTAATCTAATATTTAATAATATAATAGAGAATAATTTAAACCATGAAAATGTTTATGATTAAAACTAAATTAACTAAATTCATCTACTTCCTATTTTCTTTTCTGCTAACAAAGTAACTAAAATTAGAACAACAAAAGTTACAATTAAAATATTTTCTACCTATCTTCCCAGTGTGTTTACAAAACGATAAAATTTATCGCATAACTTATCTATTTCAATGGAATGAACATAATTTTTACAAACAATTTGATACAGTTGCAAGACGGAATGCTTTTGAAATTGCAGCAGAAAGCCAAGTGAAAGACCTATAGGATGTAGCATTCAAATCGAATAAAAGTAGTGAGCCAATGTACTTTACATATTCATGAAATGAATGAATACACAACATGCTGCTATTCTAAGATTCTCGTTACGAAATGGAAACACGGAGTTGTTGAAACTATCATTTCTCAGTTTTATTGAAATTTTCACTTACGTCATTTTTCCCATCTCCAATCTTCTGAGATCTTCTGCAACGACTTCATAGTGTTAGGTAAACATGACTCGGGGTAGAGTCAATGTGGACTAGGGTAAACAGTGGTGGTTTTGGGGCACATGGTTTTGTGCACCCATAGTTTTCAGCCTATGGTATTGCATGTAATGGAGCCTATAAAAGGCTGGGAAGACTTCATTGTAAGGTGGGCCTGGAGGTGAGCGGTGAAGGCTCACTTGGCCGGATTGGCCAGGGATTTGGCCAATGCTAATGAAATTTCATTAGGATGGGTTTTCCCCGGAGTTTGGGGTTTTTCCCGGTTAAATATTTGTGTTTATGTTAATGATCTGTTGCTGAGCTTTTATGTTTATTTCTCTGAGTAAATTCTTTATTGTTTTCGTTGTTTTACTCCTAACAATTGGTATCGGAGCGAGTTGTATACACTGCTTGGATGGATAAGAAGTTACTATGTGGAAAAATCAGAGGGCAACTCGATTGACAGTTTCTTCTATCTTACGCTTTGCATCCACGCTGGATTTCATTTCTGTGTTTTAATGTGAAATGACGAATGTTTTAAATTACAGATCGCTGTATGGTGGGATGTCTGGTGCGTTTGTATGAGCAAGATCATAATCATATTAGAGAGCTGGGATGGATACAAAGCGCTGTTAAATTTGAGGGACGGTGAACCTCATGACCGTGCAAGCTGTCTGTTGTCTGTATATTCTAACAGTCTGGTTCTTTATCCTGATTAGATGGATTGGGTCACGAGACTAGATCTGCGTGGAAGAGACCAGATCTGTTGATCTCCAAAGTTTGCGGTGGCAGAACGAGCAGAAGCTCATGGATTAAGTCGACGGTCAGATGATTAGAAAGGGCGTTCGATGGATCTTGGTATCGGCAAGATCGGTGTAAAATAAAAGCTCATATTGATCGAATCCAGGCTCAGATCATCAAAGGATCGGAGCAGGCATTGATGGATTCTGCAAGAAGAAAAGGAAGCTGGATCATCTATGTGCAGTTTGATTGGACAGATCTTCCTATGAAGGTGTTGGATTTGATGTTTGAAGATCTAGATCTGCATGTGAAGAAGGAAGATCTGGTGTGGAACTACCGCTGACAGAGAGTCAAACATGGGGGAACCATGAAACTGTGCAAAAGAGGAGGAGACGAGCAGGGCACACGATATCGGTTCCTTTCGATATCTGGGCAGTGTCAAGTTCGAGGGTTCGAGTACCGTGGACCGCTTAAAGGTAGACACCGAGAGTGTTGGCAATGTCTGAAACAGAGACCGCCATATTTGCAGAGGAATGCACGCCAGCTTACATAGCCCGCGTGCGGGAGCGGTTCTGTGGGCTGTGGATCTGCGGCCTCTGCGGCGAAGACGAGCTCTGCAGATCGGATCAGCTTATTGGGATGGAATCTGGAGGAGATGTAATCTTAGGCATTGAAGAAAGAAGATCGAGCGCTGGATGGTAGTCTACACGCTGGTTCAGGTGTTCAGAGGGTTATTCCTGCCCCCATTGGGTTGACACGGTGAAAATATCACCGATTACACGGGCTGCGTACCTCATCGGAGCCGTCTCCAGTACCAGCGTTGGTCTGGTCGAGCGTTTGAAGGCCCGGGAGCCAGGAGATTCCATGAAGCTAAGAGTTAAGAGGGTCTTGGACGCCTCTGGCCACACGGGAATGAAGTTTGGCAAATCGACTGAGCGTCACTGGGCTCCTCTACGCCGGATTGGAGAGCGGGATCGTGGCAGCGAGGGGCTTGGCAACAGAGCGTTTTACAAGGCCGCTGCTGGTGGTTTTATTGGGCCGATTCTTTTTTATATGATGGTGGTTGGCTGCGCCAGATTTTAAATCATGAACACCGAAGTTGTGTGGAGGCTGCACTATTTGCAAAGAGAGTCGTGGTCAACGCTGGATATATACTGGTGCATGCATTGATCGTGGATAGTGGTGGAGAAGAGAACATCCACAAGGAAGATATCCATTTGGTGCGGTGAGCGTGGAATTCTTCCAGGGAAGGCCAAGAGGCCAAGCCAAGTTATTTGCATAGGAGAGCAAAGTGTTTGACAGAATGTGTCAATGAGAGAGAATATTTGCAGGTGATATAATTAAATTGATGAGCCATGTATCTGAAGAGAACTCCTAGAGAACTGGCGGTTACAGAGGCTGGTGACCCATGTAATCCGGTAGATGGATTCTTTTTATATGGACATTGATGTCATTCGACAGATTCATGTACAATTATGATGTCCTCTTTGGAGAGGACATCATGAATGAATGTAGAGAATGGTAATTTAAAGAATAGCAACAATGAAACAAAAAAATTATGGAGTTAATTTTATTACATGTAAATGGGCATACTGCTGTAAGACCTGGTATGGCATGCGTACCCTTGGGTAATCACTGGTAAAGTCTGGGTTAGACCTAGGTGATAGGGGGGATGCCAAATTAACAATTACCCTGGGTAAAAATTTGAGGGGGGAAGAGCTAGAGTGAGCGGGGTTGTCTCACTTAGCAGGTTTGGCTGGATTTAGTCAAGAAGCCCCAAGTCAAGTTTAAGGGGGGAATTGTTAGGTAAACATGACTCGGGGTAGAGTCAATGTGGACTAGGGTAAACAATGGTGGTTTTGGGGCACATGGTTTTGTGCACCCATAGTTTTCAGCCTATGGTATTGCATGTAATGGAGCCTATAAAAGGCTGGGAAGACTTCATTGTAAGGGAGGCCTGGAGGTGAGCGGTGAAGGCTCACTTGGCCGGATTGGCTAGGGTTTTGGCCAATGCTAATGAAATTTCATTAGGATGGGTTTTCCCCGGAGTTTGGGGTTTTTCCCGGTTAAATATTTGTGTTTATGTTAATGATTTGTTGCTGAGCTTTTATGTTTATTTCTCTGAGTAAATTCTTTATTGTTTTCGCTGTTTTACTCCTAACACATAGTCCTTTAAAGTGGGCGGAGAAAACCTTTCCACGAATCCAATCACTTCCACGATTGGCCCGTAATCGAATCCAAAACTTCCACGGCTTCGCTTGCTTTTGCTTCGACGGTAGCCCGGGAAGGGCTGCCCGGATCACAGCTGGACGTGGACGACGACGCTTCCTCGCTCATGGAACTTAGCGCAATATTATCATTCAAAGTCCCAATTATGACGCTTTCGACTGGTCTCGAGTTCAATTCCCTCTCCAGTGCTCTGATCAAGATTTTCATGTCCCGCTGTGAGGCCTCAAAGATCCAGGCAGCGTCAGCGTCAGCGTCCTGGTGTTTGGCCGTATGAGAGGGCTTGAAGCGCTAGGCATCCAAGGCTTCTTCCCTCAATATGCTTCTGCTTTTCGAGGGAATTGATACCTTCTTGTTCGATCTCGTGACCTCCTCCATCACCGCTCTGCGTCCTCTCTGAGTATACATACATTCATGCACAAAACGAGAGCAATGGAGAGACAAGAAGAATTTCTTTCCTAATCACATAAATATTTTCTTTCCTATGTAAATACAAGTGGGAACACATCGCGCAACTTGTTACGGTAGTCAAAGTTTTACGATATAAAATATTATTTTTAAAAATGTACTATCGTATTCAAGATTATAGCTTTTAATGACTTTCTAATTTTCTGAAGGAACTCTAACATTGTAATTGTCACTTTTCTCGAGTACGCATTGACGCCCGCTTTCAGCTTGTGATTGTTCACACGTGTATTTGATGGATAAGGTAAATACAATATTTCCCAATACCAAAAACTTTATATAATTTTATTTAATAATAATTTATATCAATATGATTGTTTTAACCGAGATGAGGATTTTTTTTAGACAATCCTAACTTTGATGAGATGCATTATTATTATTAGTTTGGTCATTTTTATCGTTTAAGAATCTGCTCAACCATAATCTAATTATATATATATATATTGGTGGTGTGGTAAAATACAAGTGTATTAAAGGAGTTATTTTTTTTTAATTATGTTTTTTTTAAGTTTAGTAGTCTTTTATCATTTTCTATTAATATAAAAATCTGGTAACATAAATACAAAAATTAGACCTCAATCTGTCTGATGGAAACCAAGTGTGTTGGCTGTCCAAGTGCATTGTATGCCATCCAAAACATAAACTTCCTTAATATCCTAAACAAAGTCTTAAGATAACTAATATCAAAGTTTGCTAATATTCTCATTTACAAAAAATAAAGCTAGCTGCTAGAAAAGAAGTGTTGTTATCTGTATTCATCATCTCACTGCACCTCGGCGAGATCTTTATCCGTCCTACCAAGTGTAGCATTTACTGAATGTTTCTATTGATATCTCCCAACGTGGAACCTAATCTTGGTTCTCCTGTTTCGTGAGTTGACATTATAGCTTTTTCCAGCAAGCATTTTATCAACCAATATGTTCTAATTGAGTGTTGGAACAATAAGATTCTCCATTTGTGTAATTGAATTTCTGTAGCCTTTGCTATATCAACAACTTTTTACTAGATTTTTAACACAATTATCCAAAATATAATTGATCAAAATGTCTTGAAATGTTTTATCCATAACAATTTCCTTTTTCTTTTTTTGATATTTATTTAATTTTGAAATATTTACTTATTATGAATATTGATATGTTTTATTTATGAACCATATTCTCTATATAAAAATGTCTTTATGTTACTGATATATTTTTAATGTGACACATTAAGAATACTTAATCTTGTATAATGAAATACTTTATTTAAAATTCATAATGAATAATTTTGTTATTATTAATATTTATTGAATACCACATATCAATTTTATATAAAAAATGAAAATCTCACTCGTTTTTTTGTGTAAATTACACATTTTAAACTAACAATTCTAATTAACTTTTACTAAATTTTAGATAAAATTGATTGAAAATATAAAAATTGAAATACTCATTAAAATGTTTCAACCATACAAACTGACTTTTTTTTTAAACCATAAATAATAATATATGTAGTATTATCATAACAGCTATATAAATTTAAATTTTACATAAATGTATTTAACTTTTTATAATTGGTAAATAAATAATTAATTGATTAATAAAAATTCCTTCAGTTAATTGCGGAAAGATCCAAAATAAATATATAATATGTATCCGCAATAACCTTTTTAACTTTAATTAATCAAAATAAATAAATCAATAAATTCCGGATATTATGGGAATAAAAGTACATGTTTATAATGGTTTTTCATTTAAATATTAGTTTAATATTTTTGGAAAAGATAAGAAAATAAAGTAACTCAAAAACATAAAATAAGGGGTTTCAAACTAATTAGTTCATATTATAAAATGCTTATGCGACTGTATATGAGCAAAAGCCGTGGGACGAATCAGCGGCGTGCTCTTTTAATAACTTCGGAAGACTTAATTATTTTACTAATTTTCATAACCTCAAGTTTATTGTGGATGACTTAAATAGATTGTTATTCATTTTTTCGGGCAATCCCAGAGGAATTTGCAAACGTGATATCAAACACACTATCATTAATGGTCAACGTGGATGAATGCCAACTGGGATTGTCCACTAACGGAACGACCACACCAGAAAGATATAAAGATGGAAGATTTGTGGGTAAATGATATCATGATGATTGTAATAGGTTTTAGCTAGATATTCTTTTATTTAAATGTCATTTCCTTGTAAGATTTTATGACAATGGTTAAGGGATGGACTCCCTTATAAGCCACTTACTGAGGGGTAACACCCTCACGAGTGTTTAATAATAAAATTAAGGGTTTGTTGGTTTTAACCCTACGGGGTTTCCATGGTATATCAGTGTCTAATGATGTGGTTGTATGTTGTGCTACTTTTATGTTTTGGATTACTTGCATGAGCATATGTTTATAATATCAAGTGTGTGATTAACTAATATAGTTAAAGGAACCATGAAAATTTTGAAAAGTTACATCAAAAAGTTTGTCAATATGTGATAAAAATAATTGTTAATCAATATGTGATAAAAGTAGTTGTTAATGGTTATGTAACTTACTATTCCTTTACTATAGTTACTCTATGTAATGATGAAAATTATATCTAATGCTTAATGAGTAATTTGGAATAGTAATTTAGATAGTTACCCACAGATAAATTGTGTAAATTTTTTCTAACTTCATACATTTTCGCATACATTTTCATGAGAGGTCTTGGTTGTTGTTGTAATACATCTTTACTCCCAACTAGGAAATGTTACATTAAATATTTTACCACCTTCATTGTTGTAATACAACTTTGCTCCACAACATATAAAAATGGTGAAGACAATGTGAAGTGTTGGATTAACAACAACAACACTAAATAACCATCATCTTGGAAACATAGAATTAAACACCAATTTAAAATAATGTTATACATTTGAATATTTACTACACCTACATGTTTTAGTATACTAGAATACCTTTCCACTCACATTATGAGTTTTACACTAACATTATGAGTTTTCCAGTGACTTAATCTAATAGTTGGATATGGTGATTTCATTCCCATTTGCTAACATTATGAGTTTTCCATGAATTAATCTAATAGTTGGACATGGTGATGTCAATCACATTTGCTGAGAGATAATGTCAAACATAAAGTGAAAATTGAATCTATTGGGAATGGTCTAGAGACCTTGTTTAGTTTTATGATTTTTTTTTGGAGACAGATCTAGGATAAATCATGCAACAAGTCTTCATATCCATTCTTTTTCCCTTCTTAATCCTGGTGGTTATGAGGTATACCTAAAAAGCATGGAAATTTGAAATAATATGACATAGTTTTACTTCAGAAAATATTAGATTGCCAATATATAGAGAATATGACTAAAATGCTATCATAACTGAGATCAATAATTCATGTTCAGGCCCAATAAGTGTAGCTGACAAATAAATATGAAACGAACTATGTAACTTCAATTAAAAATTAAGGGTTTCATGACCAATCCTCTACTATAAGCATCAATTAATAGATACATTGTTTCGGCAATGCCATTTGGGTATCATACCCTTAATATATATATATATATATATATATATATATATATATATATATATATATATATATATATATAAGAAGCTAAATAACGAAAATCGGTCACATACCCTGTCGAGGTTTGAGGAGATGCCCCTCGACCTCCACAGGAAAGAAAACGAGAGAGAAACCCTTGCTAGGCCGGCAATATTGAAACCCGTATACCGGAGTACACAGTACCGAAAACCATTTAATCAAACAGTGGAAAATTGCTTACGCACCTAGAAAAGACAGTAAATAGAAATGCCTTAGAATATGTCTGCTGCCGAATATATGGTAGCGTCGACGGATAGCTAGGGTAGAAATCTTTACCTGTAGAATAAGTGGAATTATTCTATCAAAAAGACTTGGAACAAGACATTGCAAAGCCATGAATAAGGGATAACACAAGAGGTAAAGATTTCATTACCTTGGGTCAACCTGAAATGGTAAACCCTCAAACTTGCAGAGGCAATGAACAATTAAATATAAAATTTGGGTTTAAATATGCATATAGATATAATGATTTGTTTAAAGAAAAACAGAGCTAACATGGAAGCCCGAAGGAAATAGAACACCTAGATGTCGAGCTAGACAATAGAGAAGCATTACCTGTAAGGTGACCAAGAAGAATTGTTACTGGATGAACCCCATGCAATGAGCCAAACTGAAACCAGAGAGACATGGCCGCACGACGGTCTAAGCCTCTATCAGGTGTTGAAATACATTGAGGTCACTAAACAGCGACGGAGAAATCCTAAGCATGAAACTCTTCAGAAAAGGAAGAAAACAGTAGAATGACCAGTGTGATAAAATTACCCATGGATGAGCTTGTTGTGTGTGCTTAACCCTGCTCACCATGGAAAACAAGGTTGCAGAGCTCACGAGCATTCATGGCGAAGCCACAGAAATGAGGTGGTTAGGGTTTGGCCGAGGGTAGGCCATTACCCTAACAAGTTACGAGTCAATCAACACCATCGATGCTGCGAACAAATCAACAGTGGAGATGGAGCCATGTGCCAGCACATAGGGTTGCAATAAAATTCAAAGCGAAACAGTGTTAGCATATAACTTTGTGCATATCAAAATCTTTACACCGTGGAACAAATCATATATGGAGATTGATCCCTCATACCATATGCATTTATGCCTATTATAGTTATTAAATCCACCTCGAGAACATGACTCATAAACTTTGTGATCTTTATAATAATTGCAATGAATGGATGTATGTTATAACGAGTATGAGGGTTCATTGATACTATAAAAATATTGACCCATTGTGGTATGTTTACAATAGGTATTGTTTCCATGTTGTTATTTTATAAATATTTTGTCATTTAGTTATATATTCAGAGTTGTTTTGTTGTCTAGGTTTCAAGACTACTATATACATAATAATGTAAGGTCTCTTATGATTATTTCTATATTTGGTAGATAAAACTATTATCCTAGTTTAAAAAAAAAATTATGTGAATAATTTTATATGGATGAACGTTACATTTATGATTGAAATTAAACTACTAAAATTACTTTACTTCCTATTTTTTTTCTCATAACAAAGTAACTAACACTAGAATAGCAGAAATTACAATTAAAATATTGTATACCTATCATCCGAGTGTGTTTAAAAAACGATAAAATATGTCGCATAACTTATCGATTTCAATGGAATGAACATAATTTTTACAAACAATTTGATACAGTTGCAAGACGGAATGCTTTTGAAATTGCTGCAGAAAGCTGAGCGAAAGACCTATACGATGTAGAATTGAAATCGAATAAAAATAGTGAGCCAATGTACTTTACATATTCATGAAATGAATCAATACACAACATGCTGCTATTCTAAGATTCTCGTTAGGAAATGGAAACACGGAGTTGTTGAAACTATCATTTGTCAGTTTTATTTAAATTTTTACTTACGCCCATTTGTGTCTTTCCTATTTCCAATCCTTTGAGATCTTCTGCAACGACTTCATACTCCTTTAGCGTGGGCGGAGGAAACGTTTTCCATAAGTAGGGTTTTGGTTATTCTTACCGGGACCATTGTGCTTTCGATAACCTAGCCGCTTCGACAGTTGCTTCTTCAACAGACAAGGCTGTGGCTTCAACATCGAGGGGGTCGCCACGCTGTGGAAACCCGTCATCTGATTAACTACTGCTTCGGAAGCAGTGGGATTTTCCCTCATTATCGTGATCGGATCCCTTTATCCCCTTCGCAATCGCCTCTTGCCGATGAAAGTATTCGTTGCCGGAATGGATTTCTGATTACTAGACAATGTTGACAGTGCCTCTGGGAGCCGGGTTCCTGTCCCTGGAGTCTGAGATTGGCCCGCCATCGAATCCAAAACTTCCACGCTTGCGCTTGCCTTTGCTTCGACGGCAGCCCGGGATGGGCTGCCCGGATCGCAGCTGGACATGGACGACGACCTGAAAGATCCAGGCAGCGTCAGCGTCCTGGTGTTCGGCCATATGAGAAGGCTTGAAGCGCCAGGCATCCAAGGCTTGTTCCCTCAATATGTTTCTGCTTTTGGATGGCATTGAGAGGTTCAAGTTCGATCTCGTGATCTCCTCCATCACCGCTCTGCGTCGTTTGTGAGTAGACATAAATTCATGAACAAAACGAGAACAGATCGCAGCTGGACATGGACGACGACCTGAAAGATCAAGGCAGCGTCAGCGTCCTGGTGTTCGGCTGTATGAGAAGGCTTGAAGCGCTAGGCATCCAAGGCTTGTTCCCTCAATATGTTTCTGCTTTTGGATGGCATTGAGAGGTTCAAGTTCGATCTCGTGATCTCCTCCATCACCACTCTGCGTCGTTCGTGAGTAGACATAAGTTCATGAACAAAACGAGAACAATTGAGAGACAAGAAGATTTTTCTTCTTAATCACATAAACATCGCCTCGACGCTAGTATGTAAATACAAGTGGGAACACATCGATCAAATTTTTACAGTAGTCAAAGTTTTACAATATAAAATATTATTTTTAAAAATGTAGTAGCGTATTCAAGATTATACCTTTTTATGACTTTCTAATTTTATGAGCGAACTTTAACATTGCTATTGTCACTTTTCTCAAGTACGCATCGACGCTCTCTTTCACCTTATGATTGTTCACACCTGTATCTGATGTGTCAAGTGAAAACAATATTTCACAATACCAAAAACTTTATATAATTTTATTTAATAATAATTTATATGAATATGATTGTTTTAACCGAGATGAGGATTTTTAGAGAATCCTAACTTTGATTAGATGCATTATTATTTTTATCCCAAATTAAAGCATATTTTTTTAGTAGCATATTTCCCTTAATTCTAGAAGATTCTTTTATAATTACAATGGTTTGCCTTGATTACATTCTGTTGCTCGGTAATTTTTATAGTTTTTTGGAATTTTCTCAACCACAATCTAATTTTATATATATATATATATATAATATTCTGGTGGTGTGGTAAATTATAAGTGTCTTGAATATTATTCTATGTTGCATGAATTTATGGAACGTGGGAACATTGGAACTGGTAGAAGTTTCCCCAAAATTTATAGGGACGGCTAATGGGAAACGGTAATATTATATAATAAAAAAAAATTAAAATTAAAAAATTAAAAATGTTTTTTTTTAATTACATAATTTATATAATAATCAAAATTAATATTGAATATCAAATTAAAAATTGAAAAATTTGAAAATGTAAATGATTCAAGGGACACTTTTGAATTGATGAAACATAGTGAAAATCAAAGAAATCATATTAATATTCATATTGCTAGATTGCCTAATGTAGTACATAGTAAAAAAAAGTGCAAATTCTCGAAGTAGCAAAGTAATACATGGTCCTAAAATGCCCAAAGGCCAAAATAGAACATTAAAGACTAATGTTGAAGATGATCATAAAGTGCAATCTTTGGCATCAGGGTTATCCATATAACCTTGAGCCTCGCTAGGCACTCCAATTTCATCATCACCATCATCAATATCAAGATAAACTGCAATGCTACCCAAAGGTATGCCAACTAAACCTGCACCTGGTGAAGGATTATCCTCATCATCATCAATCTGAGAAGCATCCTCAGCATCAACATCCCATCTTGCTGTCGGGCGCTCTAAATACTCAGGTAGCTTCCTTGAGCGAAGTCGAAGACTACTATGCATATAAACCAATTTCTCTACTCTCTTAGAGGTAAGCCTATTCCTCTTAACAGAGCGAATGAAACTGTAAGTGGACCAATTTCTTTTAGCTGCTAACGAACTAGAAACCTGGGATAGAAAGCGTAAGGCAAGATTTCAAAGCTCTTGGGATTTCCCCCTATACATTCTCCACCATCCAATGGGATTCCTTTGTGCATAAATGTTAATGTCCACCCTTGCATCTTAAGAGAATGTAGAAGGGTTTAAGGTAGCAAAATCAATAAATTGTTCTCGCATTACATTTGCTCCATTAGGTGTATAGATTTTTCCTATAGCATCAAGAAAGCCTTGCTTCACTTCTTCATCGTTAATGGGTAGAACTCTATTTGGTATCTCCATATACCACTTTGGATTAAGTGCATAAGAAACCATGTGAAGAGAGGTATTGAGTTTGATCCATCTCTGCCCTATTATTTTATGAATTTTATTGAAGAACTCCAAAGAGGGGTTTCTATCCCGAATGACATGCCTTATCTTGCCTACCATTGTATCAATGCATTCATAAACTTCTCCAAGGGTGGGAGAATCAGAAACTACATATCTAATCAACTGCACAATTGGAGTTGTGAAAGAAACAACATATTTACAATCAGGCCACCAATCATCATTAATAAGCTACCCTCTTATCTTTCTTTCCTTCACTAATTTAGATTCATACCATGCATTCCATTCTTGGGAAACAGCAGTGGCTTGTAAGGATGCCTGCACCTCAACCATACATTGAAGAAGAATGAAGTATGTAGCATATCTTGTTTCTGCAGGTTTCAAAAACCTCTTCCTTGAATACATCCTATATATTGCTAATGAGGCATGGTGGTTACAAATGTACATTTGTGCATTTCTTTCATCTAAAATAAGTTTCGCAATCCAAGATATTTTTCCAATATCTTTGAGGACATTATTCAAGGCATGTACACAACAAGGAGTCCAAAAAGATATGCCTATATTGACTTTGAACTATCAAACCTGCTGCTTTGCAAACAGGGGCTGCATCTGTGATTACATGTACTACATTTGAAGGACCAAGCTGATCAATTTCTTCTTTAAATACTTCAAACATGAAGCTAGCATCGTTTAGTTTCCCAATACAATCAATTGATCTTAAAAAGTAGGGCCCAGATGGAGATGTAACAATAATATTCAACAATGGCCTTTGTTGAATGTCTGTCCAACCATCCATAACTATTGAACATCTTGAATAAATCCAAGATTGTTTAAAAGGGTCCATAAGCCCCTGCATTCTTGTCACCCCCTTATCTAACAATGATGTCCTCATTTTGTTGTAATTTCGAGGTGCATATCCTGGGCCAACAACTATAATTTTCCGCACCATTTCTTTGTAATGTGGAGAACGGGCAGTATTAAATGAAATTCCATTTTCCATAAAAAAATCGGCAATAGCATCATCAACCTCATCCCTATGTACTACATTTTAGATTTTAGAAATTCGTTCCTGAGAAAAACTAGCAGGCCTCTTACTCCTCCCAGAAGTAGACCCTCCCACAAACTTAAATTGGTTTGATGCATTTTGATTAACCAAATCTTCTATATCACAGGAAGGAGATCTTGGTATTTTAAAATTACAATCATTGTCCAAGTTCATTACATTAGATCCTAGGGAAGCCATATGAAGCTTTGTCAACTCCATAATTTTCTCAATAGTACATGTGAAACCCTTTACCCCATCACCAGATATGGATAGAAGATGATGCCACACCCTAGTGTAACTTCCCTTAAACACATGGTTACACAATGTGCACATCCATTCTTCACAACCACCACTATTCTTTTTCTTGTTTTTATTAATTTTCTTCACAAATTTCAACAAGGGTTTCTTGGGGTTTGTGCTTTGTTGGACTTGTCCGCTTGGAATTGGAGGAAGCAAAGAATTGTCATATCCACTTGCTGGTATTGAACCAACACTCTCCATGATTTTCCTGATTAATACAAGAGACAAAAGGAAACATATTATAGACAAAATGTACAATGAAAAAAAAAATAACATGGACTTGTACAAAAAAATGAAAATGCAATTGAAAATGTACTTAAGAACACACTTTTCAACAATCTATATAATAACATTTTTTTAACAAATTATAATAGCAATCGAGATGGTGTTAAAGAAAATATAATTCTAGTTGTTTAAAACAAAAATAAAATTATATTTTTTAATAAATTTTATCGTCCTTAGAACATTAGGACTTTGAATTTTATACATCAATAATTTTGTTCATTTGCTAGTTAAAGGAAAAGATATTCATGTTACCATCACTAATATTCTTATCTAACTACCAAGAATTCAAATACATTTAAAATTATTAAGTATGTTATAGTAAAAAATTAGAAATGTCATAAGGCATGAATTTTGGCTTTCATTTAAGATATCTTAATAAAATATAATTCTTGATATTTTCTAAAACAAAATTAAAATTATAACTTTTAATCATTTTTATTGTCCATAATATTATAGCAATTTGAATTTTATACATCAAAATTTTTGTTCAAAAGGAAAAGATATCCATGTTACCATCACTAATATTCTGATATAATTTGACCAATAATTCAAATACATTTAAAATTATTAAATATTTTACCCAAAAAAATGTAGAAATCTCATAAATCCCATAAGACATGAATTTTGTCCTTAGTTTAAGATATTTTAAGAAAATATAATTCTATATTTTCTCTAAAACAAAACTAAAATTATAAATTTTAATAATTTTTATCGTCCATAAAATTTCAGCACTTTCAATTTTATACATCAATAATTTTGTTCACATGCTAGTTAAAGGAAAATATTCCATGTTACCATCACTAATATTCTTATCTAACTTGACCAATAATTCAAATACATTTAAAATTATTAATTACTTTAGGGTAAAAACGTAGAAATCTCATAAGACATGAATTTTGGAATTAGCTTAAGATATTTTAAGAAAATATAATTCTAAATATTCTCTAAAAGCAAAACTAAAATTAAAACTTTTAATAACTTTAACTGTCCATAAATCATTAGGACTTTTAATTTTATACATTCAAATGCTACTCAAAGGAAAAATTATCCATGTTACCATAACTAATATTCTTATCTAACTTGGCCTGGAATTCAAATACATTTAAAATTATAATTACTTTACCTTAAAAACAAATGTAGAAATCCCATAAGGCATAAATTAAAATTATTAAGTACTTTATCGTAATATCCCAAAAGGCATAAATTAAATTATTAAGTACTATTTCGTAAAAATGTGGAAATTTGATATACCATAAATTTTGGCCTTTGTATTTTAAGAAAATATAATTCTAGACGTTCTCTAAAGCAAAACTAAAATTATAATTATTAAACTAGCGATTATTATTAATTTAATCATGTTTATTCTAAAACTTTTAATAATTAAAAAAATAATAAAATAAATGAAAATAAATCCATCAAATTTTTCATATTTAAAAAAACACCAAAATTCTCCAAAAAAAAATGTTTCACATCAAGAAAATGTATAAAGTAAAGGAGATTTTTCTCCTTATAATGAAATTAAAAACAATAAACTAAACTAAAATTTTCTATTAATATTATGTCATTTTCAAATTTATAATGAAAATTGGCTAAATTCCATCGCAACTTCAAAGCAAGACATATAAAAAAAATCACTAATTTTTCTGGATGCAAAAATAGCTCAAGAGGTCAAATATTTCTTGAAAAATGAATAAATGCATGCAATGCATTTCAGTGCATGAAGTGGAACTGCTTGATTGTATTGAAAGAAATGGAGTACAATTTGAATTGTAATTTTTTTTATTTTATTAAAATATTTTAATGGAGTGGATTTAATGGTTAGTAACATGTGTTTTTTCCTAAGAGGCCACAACTTCACATCTAGAAGAGTATAAATTATGCATACAATCAAGGTCCTTAATATCTCAACTCCATATTACACTGCCCATACTAAAAGGCAAAAGTAAGCCATTATGTTCTCTATCAACTTAAATTTATGTTTACCCTAATTAAAAAAGAAACTAACATATAGAGTTCTATATATATATATATATATATATATATATATATATATATATATATATTTGAAAAAATATGTAGCAACATTCTTAATCACGGATATTCATGCTCACTTTATCATGCATATTTTTAACATGAGAATAGGTTTTATATATATATATATATATATACTATTTTTTTAAATGAAATTGAAAAATAAAAAGTCCATAACTACTTTTAAAATAAATTTAATTTTTAATTTTTAATTTTTTAATTAAATTGAAAAAGAAAAATATATAATACTTGCACTTCCAACTTTATAGTAACACAATCTGTTGTATTCGTAAATACCAATCTAGTGTATTCATAATTACAAATAGCACTGAATTAAGTTGAAAATTAAAATATTTTATTTCACATAAACATTGAAAAATGTGAAGTTGGGTTACACTTTTGGCCATTTTTTGAGAAAAAACTTTCATTTTTTTCAGTTCTTCAACTTTATCTAAGCTAAAACAAATTTTCTGTTTAGAATTACATATTTCGATAAAAATAAAAGTTGTGAGAAATTTTATTAGCTTTCTATTACTTATTTTTTGGAGTTTTTTTATACACATTTGATATGTCAACTTAGTGTTTCTTTGAGTGTGTGTGTTTTTAACAATCAAATGATTCATAAGAAGTCATGTTAATACACAATGTTGTATTCTTTGAAAATTTGTGTTTTTGAAAAACAAAATTTGTAACAACAATCTAGATAGAGTCTACATCGATTTCGTCATATTTACAAAGCCAATGGATGCATATCATAATTACTAGAATTTTTTGAACTAGTCCAATATCAAAAAACTTCATATTTTAAATATGTTTCACGACGCAAGAAATTTATTAACATATAAGTTATAAACAATGTATTTTGGAAGATACAGAATTTTGATTTCACTGAATCACAATGACCTTAAGAAATTGTTTGCATCCATTTTATTACAAAATTTAGTAAATATTTATGAAATTCCATAAAAGTTATATTCCCTGAAAGTAGATTCAATTCTGAAAATGCTTGCCTTAGTTCCAACAGTTAATTCATAATGTTTCATGGAGTTTAATCAGTCCAAAGTTGAAAATATGTATTCAGAGCTTGGTTCTGCATAACTGGTGACGCGTTAGTCCGACCGAACTCTTAAACAAACTTCGGACGAACTGTTTTTTGCATCGACGGCCCATTAAGTCTAACGACATAAAAGTTCGGCCGAACTTTTTATAACAGGTTCAGTCGAAATTTTTATAACAAGTTCAGCCGAACTTTTCCTTGACTTTCCATCGGTCGGAAAATACTGCGGAGCCCCTCCAAAAAAAAAAATTCGTGGCAATATAAATTCCCGCGAAATCATTCATTATTTTCACATATTTTCGCACATTTGGTCTGATTTTACAAAGGTCTTGGTCTAATTTTGCAAATAATTGTTTTAGGTTTAAGGAATTTTCTTGGAGGTACATTCAAAGGACATTTCTTGGAGGCATTCATTATTTTCGCATATTTTCGTACATTTGGTCTGATTTTGCAAAGAATTGTTTTGAGTTTAAAGAATTTTCTTGGAGGTACATTCAAAGAAGATTTTTGAAGACTTTTCTTGGAGGTACATTCAAAGGACATTTCTTGGACGTATGTGATACAGTTTTTTGGATGTTTTTTGGGCTTCATACTTTTTTGAAAGTATGGATTTGGGCTTAATTTTCATTGTTTTTGAAGGTATGGATTTGAGCTTAATTTCGAGAGGACATTTTTTGGAAGTATTTTTTAAAGTGATATTTTTTCAAGTATTTTTTAAAATGGCGATTTTTATGAAGTTGGAATTAATTTTCAATGGACATTTTTTGGAGGCATTTTTTGAAGTGACATTTTTTTAGAGTACGTGTTTTGGGTTGAAGTAAATATTTTATAACGATTTTTTAAAATGAGTTTTTGTTTAACTTTTGAAATGAAATTTTTTTGTAGGACTTGGAAGGAAATATTTTGAGCTTCGTTTCATTTTTATAAGACATTTTTTTCTCGAATTTTTTAAAGTAAGTGTTTTGGATTGGAGTATGTATTTTTTGCAAAATTTTTAAAATGAGTTTTTTAAAATTAAATCTTTTGTGATTATTTTTTAATTGAGTTTTTGTCTAAATTTTGAAGGAAATTTTTTGAACTTCATAATATATTATTATGGGAAATCGAAGGAATTGTACGAGAAAATATGATCGAAATAGAGACCTTGAGGAACGTAGAGAAGAGACGAGACAATCTCGCAAAAGAAATATAGAAGCACTCTCAAATATTGAAGGTGAAAATCAACCTCAACTAGAAGTTGAAGCAGGTATGCAAATGTAAATATTATGATTTTCATATATTTAAAATTTTCCTAGTGTAAAATGTGAAGCTTAATTTTTATTTGATGAACTAATTTGAAAAATATTTTGCAATATAATCAGAGAGAGATATTCCTCAAAACATTTATGATGAGACACAAAATTTTGAAAGAGAAAGTGAAAGAGATATTGAACCAATGATTGAAGATGGTGAAAATGTTGAAAGAAATTCAAGTGAAGAAATTGAATCACAAGGTATGTACATATATATATATATATATATATATATATATATATATATATATGTGTATAATTTCAATAATACATGCATGTGTTATTTATTGCATATGTAAACTTATTATGTACTATTCATTGGAATATGTACAGATGAAGTCAATGTCGACGATGAGATGTTAGAAAATGTTGACACTCACACATATGGAGATAAAAAAATCTGACCATTATATACGATATCGTGTTAATAGCATTTTTTATAATTATTTCATAAAGGAAAAGGTGACAGTTCAAGCCCAAATGTTGAAAGGTCTCGTATGATTAAGGAAATCAAAAGAATCTACGACTTTATTGGGTATTCGAAAATCAACCAAAGATAAAAAAATGAAGGAAAATTTGATACAAAATATAGATAGTGTTATAAATTCAATTATAAGATCTAGACAGAAAAATGTTTCGGCTGTATGTAGAGAAATACATATGGCAGTGGTTTCATCAAGTACTAAATAGAATCACTTGGTAAAATATATGGCATGAGCATTAGGAACCTAGCGAAAAACTTTGTACAAACATCGGAAATTTCGGCTGCAAATATATGTAAATGATGAATTCGCTTATTGGAGAGCTATTTGTAGGCAACCATGCAAAGATAGACTTGGAGAAAATGTTAAAAAAATAATATATGAATATTGGAAGAAAAATCTGCCAACTGCAAGGCATGTGATGCGAAGAATAATAACACGAAATCAGTACGAAGAACATGAAAAACATTTCTTGGAAACAACTTAGATATATTTGTTCAACAAGTTCAAAGAAGAGAATCATGAAATTCATGTTTCAAACAGTGCTTTTGTTCAACAAAAACCATGGTATGTAAAACCTATCACCATACGCGACAATTTTTGTTGCCGTTATCATGTGGAATTTGAGTTATATTATGAAACATTCCTTGATTTTGGTAGAAAATTTTGGAAGGATTCACCTCCTCCTTCCACTATTCGTTATTTCATATCTCAAATTCTATGTGAAAGAGAAAGAAATGAACTATTTTACGAAAAGAAATGTGTTGGTGGTAAAAAATGCGATTATTGTGGAAATTTGACTAAATTTCAAAACAAATATCGTACTAATATAAATGATCAATCATTGTCCAACATGAAAGTGAAATGGAAGAGATATGAATATATCCATACATCGATTCAAGGTGAAAATAGTGTTAAAATAATTGAATTATGAGAAGAATAAATTTTTGTGATAGAATTTTTGAGAAAGTTTGAGGCAGAAATTTACAAATACACCAAGCATTCCCATAGAGCTCGATGGAAAGAGTTGCAATTCAAAAAATCTCATGAATTTGTTCCACCAGGGACAATTTTGTTTGTAATTTGTTTTGCATAAAACTACACATTTATTCCATAAAAAGAAATTCAAAGTGAATACTATCATTCTGACCAAGTCTCCATGCTCGTCCATATTCTATATAGACATGCTGAACAAAATGTTGATCATATAGAAAGCACCAGTGATAATCCACATATTATTAAAGAATATCACTTTTATATTAGTGACGATTGTACACATGATACATATTTTGTACAACATTGTTTTGGAAAAATTTGTGATTCCTTGAAAAATCGTGGAATAACATTAAATGAACATTGGATATGGTCATACGGATGCACAGGTCAATTAAAATCTGCACGATCATTCTTTTAGTTGCGTTGTATTCATAAGAAAACCTGCATTAAACATTGTTGGAATTTCTTTGAGACTGGACTCGAAAATTGCATTAAAAACAAAGTCATCCAGAAATGTGTTTGCATTGGATAAAATGAAATATTATTGTTTTTGTCATGTTTCTATAGACAACACAAAATCCAATGACGTTTGTGAAAACAAAATGTATGTAAAATATTGGAAACATACAAAGCTAAATACAAAGGGAAAAATGTCCTTTGCAATGTTTGAAGAAATGAAATCAGAGGAGAGTACAATATCATCCGATGGTGATCGAGTTCCTGATCTTGTTAGAGAAGGTAACATTTGAATTTCTTTATAATGATAAAGATCTAGAAATAAATTTAAATGTATAATTTTGTTAATTTTGTTTTATTGTTCAGGAGATGTTTTTGATGTAATTGCACCTACTGAAAATGATGAAAATGTGAAGTATTATTTGATGCGTTGCACTGAATGAAAAATGAAATTATTAGAAAACTATAATGATCACGGATTTCCATATGAAAAAGGATTTATTATACTGAAAGGTTATTTTTTCAGACAAACTAATAAAACTGGGATTTTGTTTACTTTGAAGACTATGAACCTGATTTCATAAGTTGTCAATATAGTGACTTGGTGTGTGTAGCACGCATAAAGTTGTAGAGGTTCAATCAAAGAAAAAAATGAAAATTAAAAAATGGAAAATGTCAAAATCCAATCATTAACGGATTATTGAAGATGGCATTCCATTGGAATTTTTTTGATTGAACTGCCCAACAATTTATTCTATTTGGATTATATGTTTTAGAACTTCCAGTACTCAACTAAAAATTGAATTGCCTTGTTATTTTATCTGTGAAAGTGTTTTCACATTTACAAATTTTTTTGGTACATGCACGCTCTAGTATCAACTGAAGGTAGCTTTTCTATACGTGCATTGATGAAAAATGTTGCATGTATTGGATATGTGTGTGTGTGTGTGTGTGTGTGTGTGTGTTCTAGAATGAAATTAACTGTTCAAGTAGTTTTACTATGTGCATTGATGAAAAATGTTTCACGTACTCAATATATATGTTCTAGAATGAAATTAATTGAAAGTAGTTTTTCTATGTGCATTGATGAAAAATGTTGCACATACTAGATATATACATGAATTGAATGTGCCTAGTTTTTCTCGTGGGATTTTCTAGTAAAAAGTATCCAAAATGTAAATAAATCATCCACAGTATAGTTTTGTACAAAGATTCCTTTCAGACAACAGACTTGGAGCACTTCTCTGACTTTTGGTGGGATTTGACCCACATCTCTATTCCTGATTGAAAAACTAGTACAAAATTTGTCTGTTCAATGGTTGGATATGTTCTATGTGCATTGATGAAAAATGTTTCACGTACTGAATATATATGTTCTAGAATGAAATTAACGGAATGTCATCAATTTAACAATTTATAAATCAACAAGGCTATTTGGTTGAGTGCATTAATGACATTGACCCCAATTCAACAAACATATCTCTACTTCTTATATTTCCAATCAAAATTAAATGGATTTATATGGGAAAGAGGCAGAACATATAGCCCATGAACTACTTTTTAGAGGTAAAAGAAAATATCATCATGTGAGAAAATGTTTGGAACACTTGATTGTAGTTGAAAGTAATCTTAAAATTGTTTTTTATCTCTACATACTCTTGTTTGAGTGAAAAAATTTCCAATGAAAATAACATAGCTTTTCAATCTAACTAACCATATCAATTGAGCTTTATTTGAAAAAAAAGTATAAAAACAAAAAAGCCAACAAAATAACATCCTTGGTTGTTATTTTTATTGAAATAACTAAATCATATTAAGGATTCTCTTCACTGAAATATTTTTTGGATGGAAAATCCTTACAATATGATTTATCTATTCCAATAAAAATGACAACCAAAAATGTTATTTTTCTCATATGTTTTGTTGGCATGTTAACTTTTCTTTACTCTTTTTTCAATTACAGCTCAATTGATATGCTTAGTTGCATTGAAAAGCTATGTTCTTCCCATTGGAATATTTTTCACTCAAACAATAATATGTAGAGATCAAAGCAATCTTAAGATGCCAAATGTACTTCAACCATCCAAAACTTGAGTTTTAAAAACTTTTTGATTATATCAAAACATTACTTCACATTTCATGCCAATTGTAATTCAACTATCCAATAAAAACATTTAACATTATATCACATGACAAATGTAGATCAACCATCCAAAACATAAATTTTAATTTAACAAAAAATTATAGATCACAACATTAGTTCATATGCCAAATGTACTTCAACCATCCAAAACTTGAGTTTTAAAAACTTTTTGATTATATCAAAACATTACTTCACATGTCATGCCAATTTTAGTCCAACTATCCAATAAAAACATTTAACATTATATCACATGCCAAATGTAGATCAACCATCCAAAACTTAACTTTTTTATTTTAACAAAAAATTATAGATCAAAAAATTACTTCACATGCCAAATGTACTTCAACCATCCAAAACTTTAGTTTTAATTTTTTTTTATTATTATATGTAAACATTACTTCACATGTCATGCCAATTTTAGTTCAACTGTCCAATCAAAAAATTTAACATTATATCACATGCCAAATGTAGATCAACCATCCAAAACTTAACTTTTAATTTAACAAAAAATTATAGATCACAACATTACTTCACATGCCAAATGTACTTCAACCATCCAAAACTTGAGTTTTAAATTTTTTTTGATTATATCACAGCATTACTTCACATTCCATGCCAATTGTAGTTCAACTATCTAATGTTTAATGCAGGTTTTCTTTCAAACAATTATATCACATGCCAAATGTAGATCAACCATCCAAAAATTAACCTTTAATTTAACAAAAAATTATAGATCACAACATTACTTCACATGCCAAATGTACTTCAACCATCCAAAACTTAAGTTTTAAAAATAAAACAAATTACAACACAACATTATAGTAATTTATAGATCACAACATTACTAGTAGTTCAACTATCCAAAACTTAAGTTTTAAAAACCAAACAAATTATATAACAACATTACTTCACATTCACATGACAAAAGTACTTCAACCATCCAAAACTTAACTTTTAAAAACAAAACAAATTATATTAACACAATAAAATATGGCCAAAAATTGTAGATCTCACAAGTATCAAGTATCAAGTTATATATATATATATATATATATGTGTGTGTGTGTGTGTGTGCATCTGGATAATATATAAAAAATTAAATTTAAGACTAGAAATCATGTCCATCAAATACATATGGATGTAGTGTCTTTCCTAGCAGAGTCTCAATCCACGAGCTATCTTGTGAAGCATGGGGAACCTGTACACAATGCACGTACAAACATTAAAATTTGATGTTTTAAAAATGAGTGAGAATATATAGAACTTCATGTAAAAAACAAAATATAAAAAAATCATGCAATACCTCATGAGGTTCCCTCTCCATTTGTTGCTCGCCTGCTACAACTTCCCCCATGGGAACATCTCCAACAGTAAACTGTACAATATACATGTACAGTTATATATATATATTAAAAATTTTCAGATGAAAATGCACATGTATATATAAACTTATTTTCAATAATATTAAAGAAAAAGTTAGACAACTTGTTCAAATCGCTGAAATGGTGTGGATGTTCCTATCTCCGTCGCTAGAGTCCGTGGATTAAAGAAATCTTCTATAGAAACCTAAAATTCAAAATTTTAAAAGTATAAAATAACTCAAGATCAAGATCTCAATTTATAATAAAACTTTTAAACTTCAATTTATAAATTATAACTTTTAAAAAAACATATATATTTAAAAGTGAAAAATTGAATACTTCTGCAGGTGAATTTGGGACATCTCCTAAGAGAGGCTCCAAAATAAAATATCCAAAAAAATAAAATTCAAAAAATTTAAAATAACTCAAGATATAGATATATCTCATTTTTTAATGGAAATTTTTTAGGTGGAATATATATAACTTAAAAACATAATTTTTAAAAGTGAAAAATTGTCCATACTTGTTGTGGACATGGCACATCTCCTAAGGAAGTAGAAGATACATCTCCCAAGGAAGAAGAAGGTACCACCATCCCAAAAACATCGGACGGAATCAAAATCTGTTAAAATATTTTATTATTATATATGTACATGTATATGTGTGCACAATTATTTATTTTAAAAATATCACTTAAAAGACACTAACATTTGTCAACATATCTTGATGGTGAGACCCATTTTGATTGTTTGAACCAGAGGCTCCGAATGTGATATTAACATTTTTGTCATTCATCATGCGTGACAACTGCAAATGGTGTTTTAACATATAATGATACATTTTTGTTAGATTAATGTACATACAAATAAATGTATACATATACATGTGTATTTATTACAAATTTTACATGTATGTGTTGAAATAATTGAACCCTAACCATTAACAGATATTGTTCCCATGCTCTCTTCCTCATGAAGAATTAGGTCTTGCAAACCTTTGTGAAAGTTCTTTGCATATATTTTGAGATCTTCAACACTCATGTTGTCAATCTCTTCATCTGTACAACACACAAAATTTGCACGTGCATTCTCACGTGCTCTTTGTCGATTCAAACAAACATCGATTCCACCCAATCCACTATGAACATTGTCCATGATGGCATCTCTTGCTTCTCGACTAATTTGAGAAGTGGCATCCATCTCTGACTGTAAAGTTTTGACCCGAAAATGTCGACTAACCAATGGTGGCTCGGGCTGAGGAAACTCAACATCACGCCTAGCGCCCCTACGGTCACACAATCCACCTTTCCCAGGACCAAAAAAATCAGATGAAAGGTCACTGTAATTGGGTTTTCATAAAACAATTTTGCAAAATAAAGAGGAACCTCGTCGTTCCATGAAAGTATTCCATAGGCCGCAAGGTGTCTATCATACAAATAGTGAGCTATATTGGGGTGCTTGAAATATTGCAACTTCAACATCTTTCTTTTCTGCCCTTGTTTGAAACTAAACATTGACTTCTCCATTTCTTTTATAACTCTTTGTTTTAAATCCTCCTATTTATCGGGACCCATTACTGTTTCCTTTCTTTTTCTCATGACTTCTACAAATGTATCAGTCGTTGGCCCAAGATTTCAGTACACAACTATTAGGTTTCCTAGAGAGTGTGTAACTATTTCCAATTTTTGTCGACTCTCAGCAGGTAGAGTCAAAGCCACGAGATCTCTCTGCAATTTTGCATGAATTTGTTGAAACCTTTCTAAGGTGCATTGCGCCATGTTTCTTTCCCAGGGTATATCAAGAATGTCAGTCGGATAAGTCGTGGTGGGTGGACAACCTTCTTATTGAATGTAGCGTTATGCCCTGTGTCTTTTTTGACCAACATTTGGAGCATTTTTAGCCTCTACATCAATATATAAAATTTTGTATATTATAAAAAACACATGTAAATTTTTTTGTACAAATTGAATGAAAAAAATATAGAAATTGATGGCAACCTCGACGTGGTTGGCTAGCATCTTCCCCACCCTGAAACTGTTGAGACCCAGAATGACCTTGCTGAGAACCAGCACCACCAGCTATTGATTGGCCTCTGAGGGAATAAATATCACCACCTTCGCGCAACCTGATAGCACTTGATGGCCCTCTAAAGGGATTTGAACCACCACCAACCTCTCGAGATGAGAGAGAAGCTTCATTAACAAATACGAATTTATAATCAATTGAAAAATACATTCATACATATAAATACACATGTACATATTCATTGATTAAATTGCGTTCAAACCATACCACGACTGGGTGAACCATGGGCATGCTTCGTGGATGGAGTAGAGACCCTTCTCCTCTTAGCTCCTAAGAAATAAAAAATGAAACTTATTAATAACTAATTTAACTCATAAAGTTGATAAAAAATCAATTCCATATGTACACACATGTATGGAGATTTAAGATTATATTTAAATACCATGAACATCCCTCAATCCCTGATTCCCCCCTCTCGTAGAGATATGGAATTCTATTGATCTTCATCGTTCATCCTCCATGATATATATATATCTACGGTGGACATTTACAATTATTTTTTTAAATGACTAATTTAAAATAAATTCAAAATCAATTTCAGAAAATTAATGTAATTTAGTGTACACAAATTATGTAAAACACAACTTTCAAAGCACTAATTGATGTGTGAAACTCACTTTAAGCAAAAAAAAATAACAAAAATGACAAGTTCACAAAATTGCGCTTTACATGGTGGGAGCACACTTGGTATAAAATTGAAAAAAAACACATTGTCATTAAAAAATAAGTGAGACTCCATTTAAACAAAAATTTGTTGAAGTCCCCACATTTTAATTTTATAAAAATGTGAAGTTCACCACTTGTTGCAAATGTGAGGTTCACCAAGTTTCACTTTACATGGTGTGGTGGGAGCACACTTGGTATATAATTGAAAAAAAAACATGGTCAATAAAAAAGATGCATTTATAAGTACACAACACACACATATCCAATATATGTTACAATGTCCATCAATAAATTTTGAAGGAGAGTGTCTCAACACTCATTCATCTTTGAGAGATTAATCTTGAATTTTTAAAGAAGAGCGTCTCAAAACTAATTCATCTTTGAGAGATTAATCTTGAATTTTTGAAGAAGAGTGTCTCAAAACCAATTCATCTTTGAGAGATGAATCTTGAATTTTTGAAGAAGAGCGTCTCAAAACCAATTCATATTTGAGAGATGAATCTTGCATTGGCATTGCCCCGTATAATTATAATTCATCTATTAATTCATCTTTAATAGATGAATCCTGAATTGGCATTGCCCCACGTAATAGATCAGCAGACATCTTATTCACATTTGTACAATGCCTTATACTAAAAATTTGAAATTGGCTAACAATATTGTTTGCTATTCCATGTAGTTCTTTTAGCCTCTCCTTCTTAACTTGGCACACACCATTCATCTGGTTGCACACAAGTTCACAATTGTTGAAAACTACAATTCCATTTGATCCATACTCCATAGCTGTTCTCAATCCTTCTATCAATCCAATATAATATGGATCATTGTTTGTTGTTCTTCCCTGTATATTCATTTTCCTTTGGACGACTTTGCTAGTCGCAATATTGGAAAGAACATATGTAATCACTGATTTCCCTGGATTGGGATAGCAAGAAACTTCTATGCATAATTCCCATTTTTCAACCATATTTAATGGTTTTCTTATCCCTGAAAAAAAAAAACAAATTAAATAAAAATATATATTAAATTGACATTTACTGCAAATTCAGGAGAGAAATGACACAAGATCATGAGATAAATGACATGTGCATGGTTTATCTTAAATTTTGACTTAAAAAGTTTATATAGTAGAATTCACATCTAGAATTAATGGGAGCAAGCCTTTAGTTTGTGGGAGAAATGACACATGTACACAGTTTACCTTAAAGTGGTTGTGTTTTATGGATATTAAAATGAAGAACTTTTATTTAGATTTATTCCAGAGATTGACTATAGGGGCATTTACTAGATATGTCACCTTTCATAAAAGATGACATCCAGAGGCTACCTGGCCCTTTACAGACTTTACCTATAGAACTTGTAGAAGTTAGTTCACTACATGTCCCAATTATACCCTATGAATGGTGTAGAGGACCCGTGGAATCACTTACACTAATTTACGTAGACATAAGGGTGTATAATAATGCATTTTTTTTACATTGGATATTAAAATGAAGAACTTATATTTATATCTATTCCAGAGATTCACTGTAGGGGCATTTACTAGATATGTCACCTTTCATAAAAGATGAGATCCAGAGGCTACTTGGCCCTTTACAGACTCTGCCTATAGAACTTGTAGAAGTTAGTTCACTATGTATCCCAATTATACCCTATGAATGGTGTAAAGGACCCATGGAATCACTCACAGTACTTTACGTAGACATAAGAGTGTATAAGAATGCATTTGTTTTACATTGGATATTAAAATGAAGAACATATATTTAGATCTATTCCAGAGATTGACTGTAGGGGCATTTACTAGATATGTCACCTTTCATAAAAGATGAGATCCAGAGGCTACCTGGCCCTTTACACACTCTGCCTATAGAACTTGTAGAAGTTAACACTACCTGTCCCAATTATACCCTAAGAAGGGTGTAGAGGACCCGTGGAATCACTCACACTACTTTACGTAGACATAAGGGTGTATAAGAATGCATTTGTTTTAAATTGAATATTTTTCATTTTAAATTAAGAATATATTTGAAACAATTAACTATATAAGGTTAAAACCAATGTTTTGTATCAAATCACTTTTGATTTCAATGGGAAACTTTTATGGCTTTAATATGTTTTTCTCGAAATGTGATACACCCCATTAAAATGGGAGATATATCGAAATGATTCTTATGGTGTAATAAAATATAGATGCATAATTCAGTGAGCATAGTTTTGAGATATAAAAGTCCAAAATGGAAGAGTTGTTTGTGAACAAATATCAATGCCACTATGGATATATCTGCTTCATTAAAATGAATTTTTCTAGAATGATGTCCACTAAATTGGAAAGAAGGGAAAGTATCACAATTATATGTTAATGTGCATGTGTTTTACATTGAATATTTTTAATTTCATTAAAAATATATTTGAAACAATTAACTATATAAGGTTAAAACCTATGTTTTTGTATCAAATTTGGTTTTTCTCGAAATGTTGTTTGTGAACAAATATCAGTGGATCACTATGGATATAGATATGCTTCATTAAAAGGGATTTTTCTAGAAGGATGTCCACTAGGTTGGAAAGAAGGGAAAATGTCACAATTATATGTTAATGCGTGTGTTTTACATTGAATATTTTTCATTTTATTAAAAATATATTTGGAACATTAACTATATATAAGGTTAAAACCTAGATGTTTTGTATCAAATTACTTTTGGTTTCAATGGAAAATTTTTATGGCTAATGTGTTTTTCTCAAAATGTGATACACCCCATTAAAATGGGAGATATATCATAATGAATAATATGGTGTAATAAAATAGTTTCAAGTAGTTTAAAAATATAGATGCATGAATTCAATGAGCATAGTTTTCATATATAAAAGTCCAAAATGGAATAGTTGTTTGTGAACATATATCAGTGGATCACTATGTAGATCACTATGGATATATCTGCTTCATTAAAAGATAGTTTCTAAAAGGATGTCCACTAAGTTTGGAAGAAAGGAAAGTGTCACAAAATTATATATGTTAATGCATGTGTTCTACATTGAATATTTTTCATTTAAAATTTAGAATCTATTTGAAACAGTTACCTATATAAGGTTAAAACCTATGTTTTGTATCAAATTGAACTTTTTGTTTCAATGGGAAACTTTTATGGCTAATGTTTTTTTTCTCAAAATGTGATACACCCCATTAAAATGGGAGACATATCGAAATGATTCCTATGGTGAAATAAAATAGTTTCAAGTAGTTTAAAGACACAGATGCATAAATTCAATGAGCATAGTTTTGAGATATATAAGTCCAAAATGGAATAGTTGTTGGTGAAAAAATATCATTGGACCACTATGGATATATTTGCTTCATTAAAAGGGATATTTCTAGAAGGATGGACTTAAGTTGGAAAGAAGGGAAAATATCACAATTATATGTTAATGTGCATGTGTTTTACATTGAATATTTTCATTTTGTTAAGAATTTATTTCAAAACAATTAACTATATACTTGGTTAAAACCTATGTTTTGTATCAAATTACTTTTTGTTTCTAAATACTATACATGTTTTACATTGAATATTTTTCATTTTTAATTAAGAATTTATTTGAAAAATTAAACTATATAAGGTAAAAACCTATGTTTTGTATCAAATCACTTTTGGTTTCAATGGGAAACTTTTATGGCTTTAATATGTTTCTCGAAATGTGATACACCCCATTAAAATGGGAGATATATCAAAGTGATTCCTATGGTGTAATAAAATAGTTTCAAGTAATTTAAAGATATATAGTTGCATAAATTCAATGAGCATAGTTTTGAGATATAAAAGTCCAAAATGGAAGAGTTGTTTGTGAACAAATATCAATGCTACTATGGATATATTTGCTTCATTAAAAGTGATTTTTCTAGAATGATGTCCACTAAGTTGGAAAGAAGGGAAAGTATCACAATTATATGTTAATGTGCATGTGTTTTACATTGAATATTTTTCATTTCATTAAAAATATATTTGAAACAATTAACTATATAAGGTTAAAACCTATGTTTTTGTATCAAATTTGGTTTTTCTCGAAATTTTGTTTGTGAACAAATATCAGTGGATCACTATGGATATAGATCTTCTTCATTAAAAGGGATTTTTCTAGAAGGATGTCCACTAAGTTGGAAAGAAGGGAAAATATCACAATTATATGTTAATGAATGTGTTTTACATTGAATATTTTTCATTGTAATAAAAATATATTTGAAACATTAACTATATATAAGGTTAAAACCTAGATGTTTTGTATCAAATTAGTTTTGGTTTCAATTGAAAATTTTTATGGCTAATGTGTTTTTCTTGGAATGTGATACACCCCATTAAAATGGGAGATATATCGAAATGAATCCTATGGTGTAATAAAATAGTTTCAAGTAGTTTAAAAATATAGATGCATAAATTCAATGAGCATAGTTTTGAGATATAAAAGTCCAAAATGGAATAGTTGTTTGTGAACATGTATCAATGGATCACTCTGCAGATCACTATGGATATATCTGCTTCATTAAAAGATATTTTCTAAAAATATTTCCACTAATTTTGGAAGAAGGGAAAGTGTCAAAAAATTATATATGTTAATGCATGTGTTCTACATTGAATATTTTTCATTTTAAATTTAGAATCTATTTGAAACAGTTACCTATATAAGGTTAAAACCTATGTTTTGAATCAAATTGAACTGTTGGTTTCAATGGGAAACTTTTATGGCTAATGTGTTTTTTCTCAAAATGTGATACACCCCATTAAAATGGGAGACATATCGAAATGATTCCTATGGTAAAATAAAATAGTTTCAAGTAGTTTAAATATATAGATGCATAAATTCAATGAGCATAGTTTTGAGATATATAAGTCCAAAATGGAATAGTTGTTGGTGAAAAAATATCAATTGATCACTATGGATATATTTGCTTCATTAAAAGGGATATTTCTAGAGGATGGAATTAAGTTGGAAAGAAGGGAAAATATCACAATTATATGTTAATATGCATGTGTTTTACATTGAATATTTTCATTTTGTTAAGAATCTATTTTCAAAACAATTAACTTTATACTTGGTTAAAACCTATGTTTTGTATCAAATTACTTTTTGTTTCTAAATACTATACATGTTTTACATTGAATATTTTTCATTTTATTAAAAATAATTAAACTATATAAGGTTAAAACCTATGTTTTGTATCAAATCACTTTTGGTTTCAATGGGAAACATTTATGGCTAATTTGTGTCTTTCTCGAAATGTGATACACCCATTACAATGGGAGATATATGGGAATGATTCTTATGGTGTAATAAAATAGTTTCAAGTAATTTAAAGATATATAGATGCATAAATTCAATGAGCATAGTTTTGAGATATAAACTTCCAAAATGGAACAGTTGTTTGTGAACAAATATCAGTGGATCACTATGGATATAGAACTGCTTCATTGAAAGGGATTTTTCTAGAAAGATGTCCACTAAGTTGGAAAGAAGGGAAAATATCACAATTATATGTTAATGTGCATGTGTTTTACATTGAATTTTTTCATTTTATTAAAAATAAATTTGAAACAATTAACTATATAAGGTTAAAACCCATGTTTTGTATCAAATCACTTTTGGTTTCAATGTGAAACTTTTATGGTTAATGTGTTTTTCTCGAAATGATTTCGATGGTGTAATAAAATAGTTTCAAGTAGTTTAAAGATATAGATGCATAAATTCAATGAGAATCGTTTTGAGATATATAAGTCCAAAATGGAATATTTGTTGGTGAACAAATATCAGTGGATCACTATGGATATATATGCCTCATTAAAAGAGATTTTTCTAGAAGTATGGACTAAGTTGGAAAGAACGGAAAATATCACAATGATATGTTAATGCATGTGTGTTTTACATTGAATATAATAGGTTTTTTTATCTCTCTCATTGTTTGAGACCATGGATATGAAAATGGAATACTTGAATTTAGATCTATTTTGGAGATTGACTGTAGGGGAATTTACTAGATATGTCACCTTTCATAAAAGATGAGATCCAGAGGCTACCTAGCCCTTTACAAACTCTGCCTATAGAACTTCCGGAAATTAACACTACATGTCGCAATTATCACCTATGAAGGGTGTAGAGGACCCGTGGAATCACTCAAACTACTTTACGTAGACATAAGGGTGTATAAGAATGCATGTCTTTTACATTGAATATTTTTCATTTTAAATTAAAAGAATCTATTTGAAACACAATTTACCTAGATATAAGGTTAAAACCTATGTTTTGTATCAAAACACTTTTGGTTTCAATGGGAAAATTTTATGGCTAATTTGTTTTTTTTTTCTTGACATGTGATAAACCCCATTAAAATGGGAGATATATCGAAATAATCCTTATGGTGTAATAAAATAATTGAGTAGTTTAAAGATATAGATCTGCATAAATTCAATGCGCATATATTTGAGATATAAAAGTCTAAAATGGAATAGTTGTTGGTGAAAAAATATCAGTGGATCACTATGTATATATTTTCTTCATTAAAACATATATTTCTAAAAGGATGGACTAAGTTTGAAAGCAGGGAAAATATCACAATTATAAGTTAATATGCATGTGTTTTACAATGAATATTTTTCATTTTATTATGAATCTATTTTCAAAACAATTAACATAGTATAAGGTTAAAACCTATGTTTTGTATCAAATTACTTTTTGTTTCTAAATACTATGTGTTTTACATTGAATATTTCTCATTTTATTAAAAATCTATTTGAAACAATTAAACTGTATAAGGTTATAACCTATGTTTTGTATCAAATCACTTTTGGTTTCAATGTGAAACTTTTATGGCTAATGTTTTTTTCTCGAAATGTGATGCACCCCATTAAAATGGGAGGTATATCGAAATGATTCCAATGGTGTAATAAATTAGTTTCAAGTAGTTTAAAAACAAAGATGCATAAATTCAATGAGTATAGTTTTGAGATATAAAAGTCCAAAATGGAAGAGTTGTTTGTGAACAAATATCAGTGGATCACTATGGATATATCTGCTTCATTAAAATGGATTTTTCTAGAAGGATTTCCACTGAGTTGGAAAGAAGGGAAAATATCACAATTATATGTTAATGTGTGCATGTGTTTTACATTGAATATTTTTTATTTTATTAAAAATCTATTTGAAACAAATAACTATATAAGGTTAAAACCTATGTTTTGCATCAAATCACTTTTGGTTTCAATGATAAACTTTTATGGCTAATGTGTTTTTCTCGAAATGATTCCTATGGTGTAATAAAATAGTTTCAAGTAGTTTAAAGATATGGATGAATAAATTCAATGAGCATAGTTTTGAGATATAAAAGTCCAAAATGGAATAGTTGTTGGTGAACAAATATCAATGGATCAATATGGATATATCTCCTTCATTAAAAGGGATTTTTCTAGAAGGATGGAATAAGTTGGAAAGAAGGGAAAATGTCACAATTGTTTGAGTCCTGATCTTATAAAAGGTTTCCACTAAATCCATCCCTATTACTTTTCATGTGAACCACATTCCCAAACCCACACATCTATGTACCTAAGAGCCAAGCCAAGTGTAAAAATGGCTTATTTCATATTCTACTTTAACACATATATGTGATTAATTATCCTTAGAATTTATATGGTAGAAATAAATATAAAGGGTAATTCTTAGTATAGATCTATTTTGAATTTAAGGAATAAAGGGAAATTTTCTAGAAAGTTTATCTTAGGAGGTAGAACTAAACGTTCTATAACCCACAAAAGAAACCATGGCCCATGAGCATCACATGCAAACACAAGTTACTCCCATGTTTGAAACACCACCTCACATCATCATAAAGGTTTAAAACAACTAAGCAACCCATACTAAGTTCCCTAGAAGGGATGAATATCATATTTAAGGATTGGGTTTATTTCCAAGGTCAAAAGGAAAATCAAAGCTAGGAAAGGGAATTGGAATAGAACTTAAGGTAAGACCATAACCTTTTACCCAATATTGAATGAAGGTGAGAAACCATGTATATCATGAAGGAAGTTGAAGAAATATTATGATATAAGAAATATTAAATGAAAATAAAATTTAGGAAGTTAGGAAAGGGAATTAGAATAGAAATTATGGTAAGACCATGACCTTTTACCCAATATTGAAAAAAGGAAAAGTTAAGAAAGGTAATTAGAATAGAAATTAATGTAAGACCATGACCTTTTACCCAATATTGAAAAAATGTGAGCAACCATATATATAATGAAGGAAGTTCAAGAAATATTATGATGAGAAATATTAAATGAAAATCAAAGTTAGGAAGTTAGGAAAGAAAATTAGAATATAAATTAAGGTAAGACCATGACCTTTTACCCAATACAATGATCCCGTTTATCTCCAAGGTCAAAAGGAAAATCAAAGTTAGGAAATGGAATTAGAATATAAATTAAAGTAAGACCATGACCTTTTACCCAATATTGAAAAAAGGTGAGCAACCATATATATCATAAAGGAAGCTCAAGAAATATTATGATAAGAAATATTAAATGAAAATCAAAGTTAGGAAGTTAGGAAAGGGAATTAGAATAGAATTTAAGGTAATATCATGACCTTTTACCCAAAATAATGATTCAGTTTATCTCGAAGGTCAAAAGGAAAATCAAAGTTAGGAAAGGGAATTAGAGTAGAAATTAAGGTAAGATCATCACCTTTTACCCAATATTGAATGAAGGTGAGCAACCATATATATCATGAAGGAAGTTCAAGAAATATTATGATAAGAAATATTAAATGAAAATCAAAGTTAGGAAGTTAGGAAAGGGAATTAGAATACAAATTAAGGTAAGACCATGACCTTTAAACCAATATTGAACGAAGGTGAGCAACCATAGATATCATGAAGGAAGTTCAAGAAATATTATAATAAGAAATATTAAATGAAAATCAAAGTTAGGAAAGGGAATTAGAATAGAAATTAAGGTAAGACCATGACCTTTTACCCAATATTGAACGAAGGTGAGCAACCATAGATATCATGAAGGAAGTTCAAGAAATATTATGATAAGAAATATTAAATCTTTTTTGTAGAGGCTTAAATTCTAAGTAAAGTTAATTTAACTACTTTTAATATGAGATATGAACAGTCAATTCTTAACAGAATTAATGAGCCTTAATGAGGTCTACAGGTCTAATAACACCAATAATAGCATTTTGAAAGACAATTGATCCCAGTATTTTGATTACGTAACTAACATAAGCTGTTACCTATTATAACAAAGGTTGTAGATATTCCATAAGGTTGAATACACTGTAACCACTTACATGATACTAGAAGCTCTCATTACACTAGTTAACACAAGGAATATAACACATAAACTAGTGTAGATTATATAACTAGTATTGGTTATTCTCTAAGCTATCAAGAAATAAATTAGCTACTCTTTAATATTGAAAGAAGGTGAGAAACCATAGATATCATGAAGGAATTTCAAGAAATATTATGTTAAGAAATATTAAATCTTTTTTTGCAAAGGCTTAAATTCTGAGTAAATTTAATTTAACTACTTTTAATATGAGATATGAACATTCAATTCTTAGCAGAAGCAATGAGCCTTAATGAGGTCTATGGTTCTAATAACACCAATAATAGCATGTTGAAAGACCATTGATCCCAATATTGTGATTACGTAACTAACATAAGCTGCTACCTATTCTAACAAACGTTGTACATATTCCATAAGGTTGAATACACTGTAACCACTTGCATGATACTAGAAGCTCTCATTACACTAGTTAACACAGGGAATAGAACACATAGACTAGTGTAGAGTACATAATTAGTATTGGTTATTCTCTAAGTTGTCAACATCATACGACTTAAGCTTGGCATTTCTCAAAGACAGGGACAACTTACAGAGAGGTATTTCAAATCCTTAATAATCCAATATCTGAGAAAAAGGACGAATAACTGATTTGTTATTTTCTTAAAAGCTAGTTTCTTTTCGCTTTTTTCACTGAACAATTGAGAAAGTTTAGAAAGATAAGTGGCATCATATCCAGATAATGATAGAGAAGCTGAACCTAGCCTTCTTATAGCCGGTAAATTAGAAAAAAATGCTACACGATGTTCCTAGAGAGGTCAAAAGGCAATCCGTAAGGTTGCACGTCCGACTACTGATAGTAACTCTGAGAAGAAACAGTGAGAAACTCCTTCTTTACAAACATGGCCGTTAATTAGACTGGATAGGAACATACGTACCTAGAAATTTGCAGCAAAAATTGGCTGTTAATTCGATCCCTGAAGACGATAAAGACGATCCCTGAAGACGCTGAAGACGTCATGGAATAACTCTGCAAACAAAAAGAATCAAATTAAAATCAAATTAAAAAAAGACAACAAAAAAAATTAGAGAAAATAAAAAAATTAGCAGAACTTACCTCCTCAGCGCAGCGCAAATCAATAAAATTCACGCGGCGCAACACCAAATCAACTAAATTCATGCGGGATAGATGTGAGTGCAACACCAAATCAAATACAATCGCGTGAGACAGATGTGAAAAAGAAACCCAGAATAGTTTGTGGGTGATATACTTATAAAATAATAGTTCAGCCGAACTTTGTTTGTCGGTTTTCCATTCTTCGGCGAAAAATATGTTTTCCATTGCCGTCAGTACACCGTCAATGTAAACGGAAGAACGAGTTTGGCTGAACTAATTTGAAAAGTTCAGTCAAACTCCTGAATAGTTCGGCCAAACTTTGACAAATGTTCGACCGAGCTATGGAGGAAAAAAAATTTCCACCCCGAATTCTCACAAAAGTGTTACCCATCTTCACATTTTCACCCAATAATTTTAGTGAAACTTCACGATAACACAACCCTAATGTATTCACAAATTATCTATTTTTTTCTATGATCTTGCAGGCATGTTAACAAATGCATTCAAATCATAATACAACAAATATTATCATTATTAATAGAAAATGTTGATTCATTATATATTATACTTTGGCTACTTTAGAACTAGATTTTTTAATATTGAGACCATCTAAAATTATCTTCTAAAATATTTCGAATATCAAAAGAAATCTCTAATTTTGAAAATTTATGTTAAACCCGCTTTAGGTGCTCAAATCGGTCTCTTCGCTATCCCAAAATGTTAAACTAACAATTTTAGAATATTATAGGATACAGAATGGATAATGTCTTTTAAGTGGATGACATTACTTAAATTAACTGGTTTTGAAAGTACACAACTATAACAATATCTATTATTAACATAAATTTAATAAAAGATGGTTTATAAATTAATCGAATTTAAATAAACGATGAGTCATTTAATGCTGTGTAAAGCTTGGATAGTGCTCACCTTTGCTACTAACCTTATTGTAACCCTAGCTTTATAAAATAATTTTGAAACTAAAGTATACATGTAATGCTTGCAACTTTAACACAAGTATAATGGATGTCACTTAATTATTTTAAGAATTGTTTTAAGTGGATGAGAAGTATATATTTTAATGACACTCTATGCAAACATGATCAATAGACTTTTTTCCAAAATATTATTTTGGATGCAACCATACAATTCCAATGTAGTAAAATACAATAAAAGACAGGAAAAAAGCCCTCAAGTAGCTTGCAGCGACTTGAGTTCACAAATACTAGAGTTTAAGTGCTAGAAAAAAACACAAAGTATTTCGAAAATTACTGAGATTGTTGGCCGAAGAGAATCGTTGTTTGCAAATGAATACCACGCTCCTTCTTGTTTTCAAATGAATACTAAGCTACAAACAACAACTATGCCCTCTTAACAAGTTAAAAATTACCTTGATGGAGTGAATGGAGGCATAATAACACTCTTTATGCAATACCGTGAGTGAGTTTGGTGGGAAAAAGATATTTTTTGCCCATGAATTTTAGAAAGTAGGTTTGTTGCTGGGAATATTTTTGGGAAAATTTGCATTTAAGGCATAAGGGAAGTTTCCTTTTACAGGAAAAATCACTGAAAAGGAAAGATTTTTTTGGCCGCAAATTGTGCTAGAAATGCGGAAAGGTTAATCATCATAGTTTTCAATGACCCGGGAATGTGCCGCAACCCCTACAGAAAATGGTAAGTTCCGACACCGTTCCAAAGATCCAGGAAGCGTAGGAACCTTTGAAACAGGTTTCTCAACGTGCAACAAATATATTATTTATGAGGAGTGAGTTGTTTTTTTTTTTCAATTATGTTTTATTTTATTTTATTTTATTTGTGTAATTGAATTTTGGTGGTCTTTGCAATACTAACAATTTTTTACTAGATTTTTAACAAAATTGATTCAAAAATATAATTGACAAAAATGTCTTCAAAAGTTTTATAGATAACAATTTCCTTTTTCTTTTCTTGTTTTAATTTTGAAATATTTTACTTATTATAAGCATTGATATGTTTTATAATTAATCAAAAAATATAATTGACCAAAATGTCTTGTAATGTTCATCCATAACAATTTCTTTTTTCTTTCCTTATTTTATTTTTTTATATTTATTTCATTTTGAGACATTTTACTTATCATAAGTATTGATTTGTTTTATTTTATAGACTATATTCTCTATATAAAATTGCTTTTATGTTACTAATATATTTTTAATGGAACAGATTACTTAATAGCCATAATATTAATTTTGATGAAAGGGCTATTATGTTAGTATGATTTTGGAAAATTTATATTGCACTAAAGAATGTGTTAATTAATTTGTGTAAAATATTATGCATGAGTATGCAAGACGTAGTTAGCTTCTTCTGCTAAAGGGAGATGTGTGTTTATGCCAGAAGAATATTTATTATATTAATTTACATGTGATTATGTGTTGATTTTATTTTGGAATACGATATATATTTGCATGTATTATAGTTATTGTAAATAATTGTTTCTAGAAAGAAAAATGTTGAAATGTAGTGAATATGTAGATTACATGCACAAGAATAGAATCTATCTTATCAGTTTTCTGTTAGAAGGTGACATGTATTTGTATGCATAATAATAATAATAATATCTGTTGTATTGGAAAAAATTACTTAGTTACATGCACAATGAAAAGTTGAAGGGCTAATTTTCTTTAACAAGTTTTATCTAATTATATCCACTAGAATCAAGACTAAGATTATAATCACATTTAAATGAAAATTGATGGTTACAATGGCTATTTTTGGAAAAGTACATGTGCTTGTGTAAAGGAAATAGTAATTAATGTGGTATTTATTTTATAGACATGTTTTGATGGTTACATGTTTATAACTAGCCCATATGCATTGTTGTTAAAGGAAGCATGTAGTGATATTTTTCTTGCATTTCATGAATGACGAAAGTAATGGGATGATGACTTGTAAAAAGGATAAATTATGTTTAACATGGTGGTAGGTAACAAATTAATGGTCAATGCGGATGAGTGCGAGCTGCACGATGGTCCACTAAAGGAATGACCAAACCAGAAAGATCTAAAGATGGGAGATTTGTGGGTAAAAATGTCATTTACTTGTAAGATTTTATGACAATGGTTAAGGGATGGACTCCCTTATAAGCCACTGAGTGCAGGTTAACACTCTCACTAGTGTTTAATAATAAAATGAAGCATTTGTTGGTTTTAACCATAAGGGGTTTCCATGGTATATCAGTGTCTAATGATGTGGTTGTATGTTGTGCTACTTTATTTTTTGGATTACTTGCATGAGCATATGTTTATAATATCAAGTGTGTGATTAACTAATATAGTTAAAGGAACCATGAAAATTTTGCAAAGTTACAGCAAAAATTTTATGTCAATATGTGGCAAAAGTAGTTGTTAATGTTTATGTAACTTACTATTCCTCTACTAAAGTTACTCTATGTAATGATGAGAATTATATCTAATGGTTAATGAGTAATCTGGAATAGTAATTTAGATAGTTACCCACAGGTAAATTGTGTAAAATTTTTCTAACTTCATACATTTTCGTGCGAGGTCTTCGTTGTTGTAATACAACTTTACTCCAAAATAGGAAACCATCAACTTGGGAACATAGAATTAAACAAAAATTTAAAATAATGTTATCCATTTGAATATTTACTACACCTACATGTTTTAGTATACTAGAAAACCTTTCCATTGATACCTTTCCATTGACATATGAGTTTTACACTAACATTATGATTTTTCCAATGACTTAATCTAATAGTTGGATATGGTGATTTCAATCCCATTTTCTAACATTATGAATTTTCCATGAACTAATATAATAGTTGGATATGGTGATTTCAATCCCATTTGTTGAGAGATAATGTCAAGCAGAAAGTGAAAATTGAATCTATTGGGAATGGCCTAGAGACCTTGTTCAATTTTATAATGTTTTTTTGGAGATGGATGTAGGATAAATCATGCAAAAAGTCTTCATATCTATTTGTTTTTCCCTTCTTAATCATGGTGGTTATGAGGTATATCTAAAAAGCATGGAAATTTGAAATAATATGACATAGTTTTACAAAATATGACATTACCAATATTAGTATAATTTTCCACCTTTAATGTTGATTGACATATAGAAGGTTGAAAATAATGTTGATTTTAACAACTTTATTATTTTGGTTGTTATAGATGACAGTTGGTGAGCAAGGAGGATTAGAGGATTAGTTGATCATGATCATGGTTGATTTTTTTTTTAATATGGTTAAATATGGTGAAGTTAAGATTGAAAAGAGTTGATTATGGTCAAAAGAGATTGAACATGGTGACCATAGTTTTCTATATTAAATTAAAGTTGTTTATGATAGATTATGGTTGACCATATTACCTATGGTTGATTGTGGTTAACCATGGTTCACCACGTTGAGCATTAGTGAAAATGGTTTAGCATTGTTAACTATAGTTCTTCACATTAACCATAGTTAACTATAGTTGGCTACGTTGACAATGATTAATTATAGTTGACCACATTGACCATGGTTTCTTGTGATTAATTATGATTGGAGATTTTTACCATTGTTGACCATAATGATTTATGGTTTCCCAAATATTCCCATGATTTATTTTGAAATTTTTTGTTAGTAATATTTTAAATTTTTTAATGTAATTTTTAAATGTAACAATATGGGACCACATATACTCCATACTACATTGTAGAGTATTTCTTAGCACATTTAGAGTTAATATGGATCTATGTTGGTTTTGAACAACACACTATATTAGAAATTGAGTAAATTAAAAAAGTCGATCATAGGTTGAATTAGAAACAACTTATTGTTGTTAGACATTGATGAAATTAGAAATTTCTATCATTCTCTCAATTAGAAAAAACTTATTAATGGAGGAAGAACTATCTCTATGTATTCATAATTCATATTAATTTGTTATTTATTAATATTTTTTAAATATTAAATATGAACTCCATGTTAAGAGTGAAATAAATTACATATCTCTTTCACTAAAAAGTGAAAATATAAGAAAATTTTAAATTTAAATTATTTTATTTTTATTGATATAAAATTATGTTATATATAGTTAATAGTAAAATATTTCATTTTTCTTAATATATGTTTCTTTCAAATGTTACATGTCAATTAAATATATAGTAAATTGCATATTATATACTATTAATAATATTTTTTTTACATGTCATTTTTCAACTCTATTTTAAGTAATGAAGGAATTATATATCTCTCAAATACTAAAAAGTAAATTATTATTATTAATTTTTTTTACATTGAATTAATGAATCTCTATATAAAGTACTTAACAACATCTCCCTCATACTATAACTGAGTCATTTTGAAGAAGTAGCTTCTCGAAAAAATTGTGTAAACTTCAAAGATTTCTAGTGAACAATTCACTCATCATCACGAAGAAGAAAAAAATTTCATAGATGAAAAGGAGAAAAACCTATCCAATTTATACCAAATATATAAAGAAAAAGATTTAAAAAAATTATTTAATCAAACCAAAAAAAATTGATTGAATAAATAAGAGAAACACATTATTATAAAAAAAATATTATTTCAAAATAATAATAATAATAATAATAATAATAATTATTATTATTATTATATATCTCAATAATTTAAAAAATAATATATTTGAACAATATAATAATAATAAATAATGATAATGTTATAATAATATTATTAGTATTGTTAAATACTAACCCACTTAATTTAGAACAAAAAATAACATGGTGTATATTACTCTAAAGAAATCATTTTAAAAATATTTTTATAATTTTATGAGCTGATATGTTCCTCGAAACATGAAACAGTAAAACTTAAGTATTTTATGAGAATGTAAATATTTATTGTGGTTAATGAAATAAAATTATAGTTACCATGTTAATAATTATACTTCGAAGTGTCATGAAACCATTAGAATTGGTTATAGTTAAAGAATGCGCAAGAAGAAAACCAAAAAAAACAGAAAATCCTCCATTTCGAAAGGAACACCATGGCTGGAGAGAAAACTTCGTAAGTAGAGAATGATATGGGAGGTTGCGGGAGAAAAAGGAAATTTGAATACAAAAGGCAGGATACGAACGGGAGATAAAAACTAGACCTATAAAAAATAAATTGATTAAGTTATAACTGGTAAGAGGATTTTTTTGGCTTGAGGAGGTCAAACTATGTAACATGTCTTTTTTGGTTTCTAACCAAAAAAGGTGTCTACGGATTAAGTGGAAGTTTTGAGAACACTATTCACAGGTTTCATATAAGTATGTGAGTTGTCGTAGTTTTGGGTTTAACATAAGAAAGTTCCAAGTTAAATTAAAGTTTTTTAAGAAAACGAGAGAAGGAAGATTTGCAGAAATATTTTCTTTTAAACGTCAAAATGGGTGCAAGATAGATTGTTTATCCTTAAATAAGTTATATACCATTTCTTAAAGTTGGTAATATCTCATTATAAACGTTAGAATGAATCTCAACAAGGCTGTTTTTTTTTTAATGATTTGTAGACACTTCATTGATGGTTAATATTTTGTGGAAGGTTTATACTTGTATGATTGTGTTTTGTGCCGGTCTAGAAGAAAAATGAAGATATTGCATAGAGAAAAACCTGAAGCTACATTTGAATTGTGAGACCTTAAGTACCTCCTTATCAAGGAAAGTAAAACGAGGGAACTGAGAACCTAGAGACTTGTGTGGAAACCTCTTCATTCAAAGGGAAGGAATTAATAGTTTAAAAAATGAAAATACAATGACAGAAATAAAAATAAGGGGTTTGGTTGCTTTCAATTTAACCTAGAGTGTATGTGTATATATATTTAAGTACATAATATATATTTTAGAATGACAAAGGTATTTAATTACTAAGTGTCCAGAAAATTGCAGGGGTTAAGTTGTAATATAGTAATGTAATTGCTATTAGAGGTTGAGATAGGGTTATCATCCACACCAGCTAGCGATGAGAAAAGATTCTCAGGAATACATAAGAATGCATGGAGTCCCTATTGATGGTCAATAATGGCCTTGTTGGAATAGCGTACAAAAGTCCGAAAAAAGAGCATCTAGGGCTACCCTAACCTATAAAACCACTTGTGATATTAATTATATATAAATACCAGCTATGTATATACATAATAGCCGATAAAGGAATTGTAAAATTTGAACATCATTGTTAAATAAAATTTTGGAAATTTACTCATCCATATGGTATCGTAGATAAACACTGTAAGTGTAAATGTAACCAGAAATATTGTAAACCTAAAATTTAAAAGAATAATTTATATAGTACTTGCAATGATTGAAAGAAATTAAGTATCATACAAAATCCAAGCGTTTAAAATTTACACATAAGAGGCAAGACAATTACTTCACAACTAAAAGTAATAATATCATGTTTTCAACTAGGAAAGGAATTCATAATAGAACATCACTTTAAATGTTAAAGCTGCTAGAACTGGTCTCGTATCATTTTAAATAAAGAAAATTCCCAATACAATTGTGAACAAAAGTAGTAGCCTTCGATAGTCAGAGGTTTTTCTTCAAAGGTCGTATGGTATGTAATTGTCGAATGCTCATTAGCTATTCATGGCCACCCTATAAAGAAAAATGAGACTTTGCTATGACGAAACTTTGTTAAGGGGTAAATACCTATAAATGGCGAGAAGGAAATAAACATAAGCCTCTGAAGAATACTTTCCTTAGAGCACTCAAAAAAGCAAAGAAATAATAACCTTCCATAACATTTCAAGTGATTAAAATCCTACATGTAGTGGAAAAATCTCCACATTGTTTTCAACACACAATGAGGTTTCTGAGCTTCGTAATCCTTCTATGAAATAATGGAAATCTATGTTAGAGTGAAATGAAAAAAACATGGTTTAACTTATCAATGTCAAAGAATGGAGCCAGGAACGCCAAAGGTACTATTTTGGGTTCATGTTAGGTCCACATAATTTCCAAACACTATTATTAACCACATAATTTCCAAACAGTAGTATTAACCATGTACAATAATGAACAAATTTAGAAAAAAAACAATGTGGGTAAACATTCAAAACCAACACACAGAAAGAAAAATTTATTAGGATACTAGGAGTACCATCTCACTTATGCATAGAACATTTAATGACGGGCCTCTGTAAGTTTCATAGGCCATGTAGAAACCTCCAACCTGAGAAAAAACTCATTGTAACAAGTAATTGAGATGGGGGAAATGAAACCCTAGTGACAAGTGGTAGATCCTTTCTTGCAAAATTGAGCATCCAAATAAATAAGGAAATAGAGTGGGAAGGGTAGTTTGTTACCCTAATCGTGCAAGGGAAGATCTGCACCATCAAAACCAAAGATTGAATCTCCTCCATAATTGAGGTTAGCCCATGTGATAAAGGGATCAGATGGCCCAGGATCCTAGATGATGTGCCCTCTATGATGTGATGAGGAGCATATTCAAATTCCAATAACCTACTATAAGAATAAAAAACATAAAAAAATCTATTGTGTCAAATATAAAAAACATCCACACATCACGTGAAGTTTGTTGTCGAAACACACATAGAGACATATAGCCATGGATCCAACCCAAAGGTTTCCAAAGAAAATAACTAGCAATTGCAGCAAATGTCACAAAGGAAATGTCGTAAGGCATAAAATAGAGAAGAATTGTGACATATAAAAAACCATTGAATGCTAAAAATTAGTAAACAAAATTTCATTCAAGAAAATATTCAATGAAGAAGGCTCATTAGGTACAAAGTAGAACAATTTGGTTTTCAAATAGTAAATTCAACTTTTCCTAACTCTATTTTAGCATTTTACATTCATTGATATGAAACATCAGATTATTTGAAAAATGCAGTCCAATCAAACCTATGCAGGCTTTATCAAGATTGTTCATATAGGAAAGTCTTTCAATTTACTTAGTAATATGTAGCTTCAACCAACATTTTCCATAGACCTTTATATTGTATAACATGTTCGCCTTGATTTTCCAGATGTGATATATGGGGAGTTATAATCTCAATAGTGTTTGATTTCACAATTTGAACACTAACCATATAAAAGTATATATAAGAAAAAAAACACTAAAATGTGCCTTGCAATCTCCAAGTAGCTGAAAGTGTTAAAAAATTAATCCCTCGACACAAGAAAAAAAAGGGTGAGAAAGGGAAATTTATGAAGAAAACAACTGAAGGAGAAAAGATAAGATATTTTGCATATGTGATATCTGGATGTTTAGATTTGAATTGACAAAGTACATTTTATGTCTAAAAATTCATATCTACAATGATGAGTGGGAGGTATGAAATTTGGGCATGTAGATATAAAGTTTGTGCAATGTCGAAAAAGACAGTCCCATCCTGTGAAGGACTTGAAACCAATAAATAACCATCTACAAGACAAATTTTTAAGTACTTTGACTAATTTTCTTGTACCAGTAAAGAAAGACAGACTTGGATCGCTCGAAGAGGAAAAAATGCTCCAACCATAAATCTTGCAATCTGCAATAACCAACAAAATACAATATTAGAATAGAAACACGAATCAACTTGTTGAGAATCCTAGATACTCATAGAAATCCATGATTATAGAATTCAATGCATATATTTATCATAGGACTTAGGGACTCATTGCACCTTATTTGTGGTCAGGATGTAGAGATATTCTATGTTATATCACTAAAATCTGAATTGTCAATACACCCTATCCTACAATATAATAATTTCAGGTATAAAGAGATTCAGAAATTACCATGCCACATGGAAAAGCAACTGTGACTCTAATAAATTCAATTTTCAAAGAAACTGTGACTAGTGAGAGCTTACCTAATGTGATATGTAGGCGAATATTGTCTTCTTCACCCAAAATGAAAAACACCCCTTTCTGCATCGACATCTACTTTCCTTTTTCTTAATGATAAGTAGAGACATTCCAGTTGTGAAATGTTGCAACAAAGACATGGATAATTCGAGTGAGAGAATTACCACTGGGTAGTTTATGCCAATAAATTATCATCCCACACAAGAAGATAAACAAAGCCTCAACAAAATGTGGCACCATGGACTGTGATTATTACAACTTATGCCAAGGATGGATATACTGAAAAATCCTGGGAACTATTTTATCGAATGAAACGGATGAATGTCCCACCCAATCACAGAGTTTGCATGTTTGTCATCTATGAATCCAGTATATGCTACAAGGCAAGGAGAGTAGTGTTGGGTATAGGTAACAATTCTAGTGAAAAAAGGGTTGAAGACTATGGCCTGGAAGTGCGCTCTGTGCTTTTGGGAGAGAAACGACCCAACCTTTAGCTACAATCTACCTTAGATGTTTAACATAAGTTTGAAAGAAATGATATTTTGTGCAAATTATAGATTATTGAGGCTACATTTTTCATGTTGCAATTGTACACGTGGAGTATTTTTTTGTCTTTGATTTTATAATGTCCATGTTTTGTCTCTTTTCTGACTTATTTGAAGTGCGATTGATAATTGCAGAGGAAATGACCCTATACGTCTTCCCCATATTTTTTGGCACAAGTTATAGCATTCCATGGACAATATATCACATAGATTAAGGTTTTTTTAGCTTGTGTAAATTATGTATCTTCTCAATTTCTCTTTATTAAGACATGCAAAGATAAATGAGTCACATAAAATTTTGGATGACAAGTTTATTCATGGCTTTTCAACCTTGGAGGTGACAAATTTTGATGTGATCAGGAATTCCAAAGTCATTCTCTGTATTTAAATTTTCATCCAAGCTGGTCCAACAATACAAAGTGGTCCAACAGTATGGATTACTCAAAAGGATGGACAGGAGATCAAGATATTAGTATATAATTTTTTGAATGCCCTCCAATTTGTCTAGATAAGAATTGAGCTTTGTGTCGGTTTGGGTCATTCATGGTTAGATACTCATTAGTCATGAAGCATTAATATATAATTATATGAAAATATCTGGTTCGTCAAAATTAATGTGATATTGTTCCATTTAATTTTTTTGAAAAATATTTACTTGTGACACAAAATCAAGACTAAATATATCTTAACTCCACATCTTTCAAGCTCCAAAAAAAACCAAGAGATATTTGATTTTGGAAACCCTTGATAAAATGGGGTAAAGATAGACCTTTAAACTTAAATATAAAGTTTGATAACATTAAATACAATTAACATTCATTCATTGAAAGGTTAATGTGATGGATATTTAAATTGAAACTGAGAGTATGGGGACCTAAATACAATTAACTAATCCTTTATCGTTACATAATATGTTTGTGGTTTCGGGTAGAAAATGAGAGAAGTTACAAAGGATTTTCTTTAGACATTGGTCCACTTCTAAAATCGACAAAATTTTGGAGAAAAATAAGCATATTTAAGGTTTAATCCTTGGAACCATACTTCTCAATGTGAAAGGGACATGTTGCGAATCATTGGAGCCATACAATCCAAATGGATTAGGTATGTACACAGATGTTTAGTAGTGTAACTAATAGGTGACATAGTTTGTTTGAGGGAAACCTGCTTGTTCCACGGGTGTGGAACATAATCTTTTCATGCTTGTAGGCAACTCAAACCTAGGGTTCACAATTAGGTTTTGGAGATGTGTAATGTGCTTTTGGTGGCCGAAAGGCTCCTCTAGGGCGTAGGTCACATCAACAATTCGTGGCAAATTTTGCATGCTTGTCATCTAGGAATGCAGTCTACTCTACAAGGCAAGGAGACTAGTGTTGGGTATAGGTCAGAAGTATAGTGAATAAAGGGTTGGAGACTACGGCCTGGAAGCACGCTTTGCGATTTTGGGAGAGAAATGAGCCAACCTTTAGCTGCAGTCTACCTTAGATGTTTAACATAGGTTTGAAAGAAATGAGATTTAGTGCAAATCCTAGATTGTTGAGGCTACATTCTGCATGTTGCAGTTGTGCAGGTGGGGTATTTTTTGTCTTTGATTTGATAATTTCCATGTTTTGTCTCTTTTCTCACTTATTTGAAGTACAATTGATAAATTGCAGAGGAAATCACCCTATATGTCTTCCCTGTATTTTTTGGCACAAGTTCTAGCATGTCATGGACAATATATCACATAGATTAAGGTGTTTCTAGCTTGTGGAAATTATGCATCTTCTCAGTTTCTCTTGATGAATACATGAAATTATAAATGAGTCACAAAATTTTTTGGAGAACAGGTTTATTCATGGTTTTTCAACCTCAGGGGTGACAAATTTTGTTTTGATCAGGCATTCCAAAGTCATTCTCTGTTTGTTAAATTTGCATCCAAGCCGGTCCAACAATACAAAGTGGCCCAACAGTATGGATTGCTCAAAAGGATGAACAGGAGATTGAGACATTAGTATATAATTTTTTGAATTCCCTCCAATTTGTCTAGATAAGAATTGAGCATTGTATCAGTTTGGGCCATTCATGGTTAGATACTTATTAGACATGAAGCATTAATACATAATTATATGAAAATCTATGTACACAGGCGTGACATAGTTTGTTTGAGGGCATTTTTTGTGGTTAATTTTAACTAAAATATGGCAGAGACTATTAAAAATTTGAGTTTAAGTTTCTTAATATGAACAATTCAAGTGCCCATGGGTGAGGGTGTTAACTCTATTTATGCATTAAAAAAGTATTTTAAGCAACAAAAAATCACATTTTTATTGAAATATCATTGTGACATTCCCCCAAAAAAACATAAGTACAATTGTCATTGTAATTTCCTTAATTCTATCAATTCACCTAGAATTTGGTCAACTTAAATTTTTGAAATCATGAAATATCTTACTTAAATTGTGATTTTAAAGGTATCTAAAAGATGTTTGTACTCCACTTAGGTGAGATTATAAATTCTTGGATACAAATACAAAAGTTATATTAATGTAAATTTAAAGCATGATAATGTGCACTTTGTTAATAAATAAAACTCTAAATCTAATATAAATTTCAAAATTTTATTTAGTTCAAAGGGATGGAGCAAAAATTAGCAATTGCATTAATGAAAATTCAAACTATGATGATTTGAAGTTTATTAATTAATACAAATCTAAATCTATAATTTTTTAGTATGGCAAATAATGCCCAAAATATTGGGTAGTCAATTTGGCCTTTTTTTTTGGTGTTTTTTAGTATATTTTTCTTTAATTTTGTCACACCTCCCAATTTCCTTCCCAATTTTTTTTTTTTCAACCCTTCTCTCGAAGCTTACACCTAGCAAGGTGTTATACTATTACTTTGCAGACTTACAAGGTATTATCTACTTCAAAGTGTCCCCCCCAATTCCAATTTATTTCTATGTATCAATTATCTCCAACCACCGGAGAATTTTATAGATTTCTAACCTAATTAAAATAAATTGATTTGTAACGATGGTAACTATATTTAACATACCCCATCATGATTTGATTTATCAATAACCATTTCATGTTCTACCTTTGTATGTATAAATTCCACCTTGGTACCTCTAATATATTGACATGGTTGATGATCATAGGTGAAATAAATTCGTTTTCACATATTGCATACATGGGTATATGTCGAAAGAGTTTTATGGAAACACTGCGTTTTCCCATGTATCTCACTCCATTCGTTGGGGATATATATAACCCTTAGTGATTTGAAATTTTTCTATGTTTATGCCTATGCGTACATATTACTCTTGTGTATTTATTTGTTCCTCATCCTTGTTAATATCACGATTGGATATAATCTGTGGTGGTTTCCACGCAATGCAATGTTGTGAATTGGATCGGCATAATTGTGAATTGAGACGGGACTTAATATTCCACGCAACCTCGTATATGATTTGTAATCTCGTCTCAGAAGTTGTAATGGATTCTTTGTTCATTTGTGGCCACGAGAGCTGGCTCTACGTAGTTCTGGATTCATTTCGTCAGCCTACTGGGTTGCCAAGGTGACTTCTATGGCACGGCTAGGACGTTATGACATTAAATTTCGTTGGTTGTCATATTAAATGTTTGGCGTATGGTGTACATGGCACATTAAACCCTTTGATTCGTGGCTTATCGCTTGGGATCATGCCATGTGGAAGACTCTGATTTCATCCTGTGCGTTAGGGTTTTGTGGATCGTTTCATGAGATATGGATATAAATTCACCAGGTAAATTTGTTCGTCGATTTCTTTTCCTTTCCTGCGCGTTGGTTTGCCACCTGACAAAGAAAATCAAGGCCATAGGAAGCTGAACGAACCTCAGTCCTATCTCGAGCAGATTTCTGAGCTAAACTTTACGAGTCAGGTATGTCTTTGCCGTAGTTCTGAAATTTTACACGCTATTGAAATTATTTACCATGGCTTCCCTTTCTGGAGTGGAGCTACGCGGCTTGCTTCGAGCCTGCGCTGAGGTTTTTGGGTTTAACTGGCCTACTTGTCATTGTTTAGTTGCCGAGGTAGTTGCATCTATCAATTTATCAAGATTTGGTTGTGTTCTGACAATAGGTTCTATTGTCTCTGCAGAGAATTCGTCATTTCCCTTCCAAGTGATTCGGTTGTGTAGGTTAACTTCATAGTGTTGATGTCTCCTTGCACGTATGCACATGAGCTAGACAGGATCGATGGCTCGTGGGTTTTCTCGGAGCAACTTACCCTCTTCCTTACGCTCGTCGAGGGTTTCTCTCAGGTTATTTACAAGGCTCTAGAGGGATGCCACCTTCTCAACATTCTGGTTCGTATTTATTTCCTACTTGTCGACCTGTGTATGGCTCCTTTCTTACTCTTTGTCTACCAGAGTTATCGTTTCATGGTTCAATTTGGAACGCCGACCTCCAGTTTTGTATTTTGTATTTATTTGTGACCAATTCATATTTATGTATAACAGGTCATGAATGGATTAGAGATATCCCACACCAGGTAACTATTCCCCTCTTAATTATAATTTTATCATTCATGGTGATTCTCTCTCTTCACATTCGGCATCGTATTGATTTTGGTGTTTCTGTTGCTTACAGGTAACTACAACTTGCATTTTACTCTCTCGCCTGAGCAATGAGAGTCGTGGCTCGATTCGACATTGACATGGTTTCCTCTTGCAACTTGCAGGTCGGTATTTGCCGAGCACGGATTAGAGGAACTTCGTTCTTCTCTCATTGTTCAGTAGTTTTATTGGCAGTTTAAAATTTGTATTGATACAGTTGTAAAATTTTGACAATTTTTAATTGTTAAGTCTCATCACCGAAGGTTCCTTTACCTCCATCTACAGGACACTATGGAACTGTCCATACCCCACAGTGGCTGGTATTCGTTTGGATTTTGTTTATATATATATATTCATATAACGGTTGTACCTTACTTTCTATAATATCCAGTGTGATGTAGTGGAGTTCTATGGGAAATTTATTGCTTTGAGCTTTCAGGCCATACAGTCGTTAGGCTATATACATAAACGTGGTCGTATTTTAGCGAATAATGTATTGTTCGTCTCCTTTTTGTACCTCAGTAGCCTGAATTCTTATAACTTCCTTACTTTCTATAATATCCAGTTTGATGTAGTGGAGTTCTATGGGAAATTTATTGCTTTGAGCTTTCAGGCCATACAGTCGTTAGGCTATATACATAAACGTGGTCGTATTTTAGCGAATAGTGTACTGTTCGTCTCCTTTTTGTACCTCAGTAGCCTGAATTATTATAACTTCACACTTTATTATGGTGTTCAAGCAATTATTTCGTAGATATTATTTTCGTAGTAGTGAGATGTTTTGTTTAGAGCATTTATATGTGGTTGTCATACTACACCTGTTTGAAAATTTGATATTAATAGTATCTAATTCTCTTCAGTAATTTTTGAAAGTAGTACAATAGATTTCCAGCTCTATTCTATATCGTTGTTATGAATTTGTGCAAGATAATTGTATAAATTCTATCCAAGTGATGTATGAATTTGTATCTCTATTTTCATGTCTAGAGACTTTCGTATTTATAATCTGCCATATTTCGCCCTTGCTTTGGGTTCACATGATAGACTAGCATACATATAATTAAATATGCTTTGCTGTGGTAAATCTGTAGGTGGCTTAACTACTTAAAGTTCTTTTCTCTATTAGTCCTATCCTCCACTGTAGCAATGGTTCCATCAAATATATCGAATAGCAGTTTTATTCCTAATTAGTATTGGTTTCCTTCTAATATAAAGAAATTTCTATATGCAAGATTAACTTGCTATTGGCTTCCTGGTTCTTATGATTGGTATGCCGAATTCCCAAAGTTAGTCCCTATATACTTCTTTTCTTCTATATTCAAGATTTCAATTTGGTTGAATTTATTGTAAATCTGCTCTTAGTACTGAACTAAATAATTACTTCTGCACTCCATACATTCATTTTCTCACTGTTTCAATTCTTCCAGAGACATATTAAAGTTACAGTTTGGTGAACTATGAATTACTAAGATTCTCTAGCATTTAACTTAAGTATTAATTTAGAAAATTTGGAGAATGTCTCCTCAATTTAAATAATCATACTCATAGTCGCATACTAATAGACCAGAAGTATCTTACAGCTGAATCATCTGTGAAGGAAATATGTACCCCCAGATTTAAACCAACCTTGGTTTAGAGTTTTCGTGGGATTCTGCTTTATAGATTTTCTTGCCTACAACTATACAGAATTATGAAGGTACATTCCTAATGATTAATTCTGTTGAATGTAGCATTAAAATTTTAACATAAAATCAAACAATTATATGTAGCCAATTCATACCACAGAAGTAAAACCACGTCGTATAAATTTAAATACATACAACCATGCACTGACCAACCTCCCAACCTTAGAGTCCTCTGGCTCCCGTAACTCACCCCCGAGCTGAGATCATCTCCACCACAGACCACCCACTAATCTGCTTAGGAGCAGCTTATTTAAGCTATTGTTCCCCCAAACCCTGTTTCCCATTCTGCGTCCAGAATATCAGGATGATTTTCTTCCTGTTTGCCTAGGCTTCCCATTTTAGGGATTCTTTAAAGCTGTTTTATGCTTTTCCTCAGCTTTTCCAGCTTTTTTTACCTCTTCCCAACTACTTTCCTCATCATTGGGGAAATTTAGATTCTTCGTCAAGAATCTAAATTAGAATTAATTTATTTCAAGGATTTTTGAAAGATTGTGGGGAAATATTTGCCTCATCCATCCTCATGGATTTAGCAAGTGATCTCATAAATCTCATTTTGGTCAATCTACACAATTCATTTTATTCATTTCCTCAAATTAAATATTTAATTACATTCACAAAATACTTATCCTTTGGGGTCCACTCCCCTTAGGATTAAAGTTTAAATGTCTAGCTTTGAATTTCAAACACATAAATTGGGGGTGTTACATATTCCCCCTCTAAAAATAAACACTGTCCGCGGTGTTGTTGTTCAACTACTAGAGTTCATTTTTCAAACAAAAATGGATATCTTTCCATCATTTCAGTTTCTCTTACCGAGGTAGCTTCTTCAGTAGTAAAGTGCTTCCACTGCACCTTTACTCTTGCTACTGTTCTGTTTCTCAATTCAATTTATTCCCGCTCCAATATTTGAAGCGGTTCTGGCAAAAACTCCCCTTCTGGTTCCACCTGTACAACATTCCAATCAACTATGTGAGAAGCATCATGCACATATCTTTTTAATAACGAAACATGAAACACATCATGAACTCTAACATAGGGTGGTAAGGCCATTTTGTAAGCCACTGGTCCCACCCTTTCTAATACTTCAAAAGGACCACAATATCTAGGAGCCAGTTTTGCACAACTTCCAGCATAAAGAGTGCTCTTTTTGGGTTCAATATGCAAATACACATGCTCCCCCACTTTAAACTCTCGGTGCACTCTTTTCTTATCAGCATAGTTCTTCTGGCGATCTTGTGCTATCTTGATGTTTCTTTGTATCTGTTTAACAATTCTTTCCATTTCTTGTAAAGCATCTGGTCCCAACATTATTTTATCTTCTGGCTGACTCCAGCTCAATGTGGTATGACACTTCCTTCCATACAGTGCCTCAAACAGAATCATTTTGATGGAGGATTGGTAGCTGTTATTATAGGAAAATTTAGCTAAATGCAAGTAATCTTCCCACTTTAAGGGTCTATCCATCACATACATTATCAGCATGTCCGACAAAATTTGATTAGTTCTTTCTATTTGACCATCTGTCTGAGGGTGGTAAGCTGATCCGGATTTATGCAGGAACACAACAGAATAAACACATAACCATAAAGATAGAGATGCAGCGGAAATAACACTTCATTTCATTAATATCAAAGAACTGAAATTTGCTTACAGACAGAATGGAAATAAAACTAGCTAGGGCACCGGTAGCTATCTCTGAGAAGAGATGTGGCGGCTACAGGCCTCTGAACTGAGTTACAATGAGGCTTGAGGGCCTACTTATCATTTAGAAACAATGGGAAATCCTAAACAGCCAAAACCCTAACCCTAGGAGATGAAGCGCCAAAACTATGGGCCCCGTTTGGGTAAATTGGTGTTTCAATTTCCCAGGGGCGTAACTTTGGCATACGATCTCCGTTTGACGCGTACCATACCTCGTTAGAAAGATCTATCCGAGGACTACAAATTTGGAACGGGCAACATCGGTCCATGGACCCATGTTGCCCTCCGTTTTCCCAAAAAACGTCGTTTAGGGCCTCAAAACGGCTCCGGAAGTTTAGGACCCGAAAAACCGCTAAAAATAGTAAACTGTGCCGAAACTGAAAAACTGAAATAGACAATGGTGGAGCCCCAAGTGGAATAGGCGGGCCAATATCCACCTGGATCATTCCTCCCCCCTTAGGAAGCAATGGTCCCCATTGTGTTAAGTTCCTCCATGAGATGAGGAAATTTCTGCTGAACTTGGTCCCTGGTGAACCACTTTCCTTGATGCAGGAGTTGGCCAGCTTTGACAACCCGATACAGTTGGATCCTGTTGTGATGCAATTTGCATGTCTGTTGTGCAGTAGTGGCCTGTTCCATGCAGTCTGGATTTAACTCTGTTGGTGTGAGTTGTTCTGCAATGTCTGAGGTGTCCAGTAGAGGTGGGAAGTAAGGACGAAGGCGATCCACATTGAAGGCTGGGTGCAGACCAAGGAATGGTGGAATACTGAGCTCGAATGCATTGTTCCCTACAGCCTTGGTGATGGTGTACGGCCCGTATCGGAGCGGGCGAAGCTTGCGGTGGGGTCCAGTGAGGCGCTCCTTCTGCAAATGTAGCCATACTTTGTCACCCACCTGGAAGTTTTGTGGCACCCGGTGTTGATCATGGCGTTGCTTGTACTTGGCATTGGCTCTGTCCAATATATCATGAACCTGTTGGCGGATGTGTTGAATGCGCTCGATGAAGCTTGCTGCTATTGCTGTCGACTTGACCAGATTTGCGGCGAATCGCTTCAGCCATTGCAAATGGCATGGCTACGTCAATGGGACATAGTGGCTAGAATCCCAAGCCCACCTGAAAGGGGCTATGGCCGATTGAACTGTGGAGAGCCCGATTATAACTATGTTGTACATAAGGGAAGCTCTCGTCCCATGTGCGTGGATGCTTTGAATTGTACATGCGCAGAATGTGTACAATCATTCTGTTGACGACCTCTGTCTGGCCATCTGTTTGGGGATGGAAAGCTGTGGACTTGGTGAGCTTTATGTCCATCATTGACCAGAGGCTGGACCAAAATGTGCTGAGGAACCTGCTATCTCGATCTGATATGATAGACTATGGGATCCCAAAGTGAACCCATACTCGTTCAAAGAAGAGTTTAGCAGTAGCTTCTGCTGTAATATTCTTCTTACAGGCCGCCATAATGGCCATCTTCGAGAATCTATCAACGACCACGAAAACACAGTCATTGCCATTCTTAGTAGAGGGCAGTCCCGACATGTAATCCATGGAGATGGATTCCCATGGTCGACTAGGGGTAGGTAGTGGAGTATATAGACCTTGCTTCTTGATGGTCGGCTTAGCAATGGCACAAGCAGTGCAGGATCTGATGTGCTTCTCGACATCCTTTCGAAGGTTCGGCCAATAGAAATACTTCTGTAGTATTGCTACTGTTTTCTCGACCCCGAAATGCCCAGCGACTCGATTGTAGTGTGCTTCCCATATCATCTTGGCACGCTCGCTTGAAGGAACACAAAGGTGTCCCAGGTGACATAAAAGTGCATCTTGGAGGTGAAAATTTGGAACATGCGTGCCCCCCAAGAGTGCCTTGTAAGTGTGGCCGAATTCTGGGTCACTCTCATAGAGAAGCGGCCAATCAGAAGTCTCGTGCCCACAAGAGTTGAGCACGGTGGTGAGCGCCACGATCGGTGGTCGGCTGAGGCAGTCTGCAACATTAGTGGTGCTACCCTTCTTGTACTTGATGTTCAAATGAAACTGTTGCAGATATGTGGACCACTTCTGATGGCGATCATTCTGCAACTTCCCTTATGTCTGTATGAACTGCAGGGGCCGGTGGTCTGTGTGGATGATTGTTTCCTTCCCCAAAATGTAATGCTTCCATTTTTGACAGGCTTGCACAATGGAATACATTTCTTTGTCATAGGTGGGATACTTGCGAACTGTCTCAGACAATGTCTCACTGTGATATGCCACTGGATGTCCCTGTTGAGTAAGAACTGCCCCAATAGCATAGTCAGAGGCATATGTCTCGATCTCAAATGGCTGCTGCAAGTCTGGTAAGGTGAGCACTGGGGCAGAACAGAGGCGATTTTTCAATTCTTTGAACGCCTTCTGTTGAGGTTCCGACCAAAAGAATTTTGCTCTCGCTCCTCCTTTGGTAACTTGACTCAAGGGCCAAGTGATATGAGAGAATCCCAACACGAATCTATGGTAGAAATTAGCAAGACCCAGAAAGCTGCGAAGCTCTGTTATAGTAGTCGGGGCTGGCCAATCCCGAATGACTTGGATCTTGGCTGGATCCACATGCACCCCTTTTTCATCAATAATGTATCCCAGATATTGAACCTGGGTCATGCCAAACGTGCACTTCTCCAAATTGGCACACAACTTGTGTTGCCGCAGTGTTTGGAGGACTTGTTGGATGTGATGAAGGTGCTCTTCCCAAGTCTTGCTGAAGATCAGAATGTCATCCAAGTACACCACTACGAATGAGTTGGTGAATGGCCGCAAGATGTCGTCCATCATCCTCATGAAGGTTGCGGGAGCATTCGTCAACCCGAAAGGCATGACCAGCCATTCAAAAGGCCTTCCTTAGCTTTGAAGGCAGTCTTCCACACATCAGAGGGTTCAATTGGTACCTGGTGATACCCAGACTTCAGGTCGATCTTACTGAAATATTTTGCACCTTGGAGTTGGTCCAGAAGGTCATCAATCCGTGGGATTGGGTACCTATTCCGGACGGTGATCTTGTTCAGCGCCCGATAGTCAATACAGAGTCTCCACGTCCCATCCTTCTTCTGTACCAACACGATCGGGCTCCCACAGGGCGATGAACTTGGTATGATGTGACCTTTCTGCAACAGCTCCTGAATCTGCCTCTTGATTTCATCATTTTCCAAAACAGAGCGTCGATAGATCGGTCCATTGGGTAGCGATGCCCCTGGGGTCAGATCAATCGGGTGCTTGACTTGGCAGTGCAGAGGAACCCCTGTGGGTGAGGTGAAGATGTCCCCGTACTCCTCCACGACCTTATCCATTTGTTGTTGTCGTGCAGAGGGGCCCTGTCTGGAGGTCGTGGCCACAGTCTTCTTCTTGCCCTGGGGGCGGATCATCAGGAAAACGAATTTCCTGGTTTGGGAAATGAGCTTGCTACATTGTTTTGCAGTAACCAAAGAGACAGTCGTAGGAGGTGGTACCTCTGGTATCCTGTACAACTTACTTCCCAAAGTAATAATAACAGCACGAGGTCGAGACTCATACACAGCATGACGCTTCCACAAGTATGGTTGTCCTAATAATACATCAGAAACATCGATAGGAGCAACGTCACATAATACCTCATCCGTGAAGGGCTTGATGCTATAGGGAAGGCGGCACTGCTGGCTGACGCGGAGATCTCGTCCTTGGTGAAGCCAACCGATGGTGTATGGATGTGGGTGAGCTGTGGTCGGCAAGCCCAACCGCTTCACGGCGTCTGCTGAAATGAGGTTCTTTTGGCTCCCATTGTCGACAATGAACTGTACAAGGGAGCCCTTTACCCACATCTAGGAGTGGAAGAGACGTTCCTCCTCCTCTGGATCTTCCGGTTCCTCCTTCTGGATCTTTGTAGTGGCAACAGTGGCATTGGGCTCCGCATCAATAATCTGTTTCCCTTTTTCATTCCCCTTTTCAGGTTCTGATTCGGAGTTGGAGCATGCATCTGACTTAGAAGCCCTCATCTCGGCCACTAGCGACTGCTTGGCCCGACACTCACTTGTGTTGTGAGTGGAGCTCTTATGGAACTCACACCACTTTCCCGTGTCCTTCTTTGGCTTTACGGTGTTGTTCTTTTCTTGTGGCTTTGGTGGGTTGTCTTTAGCCGCCATGCCTTGGCTTTGTCCTTTGTTATGCGGTTTGGAAGCACCTTTTCCTTGCTTTTGATTCGCAGATCCAAAGTCTCGCTTCCTCTGTTTGAATTTCTGCTCAATCTTGGCAGCATACCGGTATGCCGTACCAAGCGAGGAGATGTCGAGGAACTCCATTTCCTCCTGAATGTATCTGTGCAGACAGCTGCGATACTTTAGCACCAAATGTTTCTATGAATCTTTGATACCCAACTTTGTGCGCAGGGTATGGAACAGATTCGTCAGCTCATGCACATCTTGATCCCTTTGTTGTCGCAGCGTGGTCCATTGTATGTACTTGTCCTCATAGCTCCCCACGGGATAGTATTGTTCCTTGACGGCATCTCGAAAAGAATTCCAAGTTGGTACGGCCGAGAACAGAGAGGGTTCTGTCTGGTCCTTGTTCTCACAGTAGGTTTCCCACCAGTCCTTAACATGGGGGATAGCTTTGAGGAGTGCAAAAATAATCTTCTCCCGGTCTGAAAAGTCATGAACCGAGAAATATCCTTCTAATAGATTCAACCATCTATCTACGGCATCTGCGTCTATTTGACCCTCAAATATGGGAATGTCAAAATTTACTTGTACCTTAAAGTGAGTCGCAACTCCAGAGTGGCTACTGGATGCAGATGCGCCGCCGGTGGGCAGCCGTTGAAGGATCTGAGCAAAACTATCCATCATCGCGTTCCTTTGTTTTTCGAGGGCCTCCTCGAGCAATATTTTTATAGTATCTCCTGCTCCCTCATCTTTATTTTCGTCCCCCATGGGCGTTCGTCGAGGTTTGCGAGGCTGACCTTGCAAAGGTTCCACCAGATCAAGCCCTAGCTCCTTATACCCCGACCTCATTGGGGACATGCAAAGAAGGATCGAGAAAAAGCAGACCCCTCTGATACCACTGATCCGGATTTATGCAGGAACGCAACAGAATAAACACATAACCATAAATACAAGGAAAAATAGGACACTACACATGCACATATCTTTTACATCAAACATGAAATACATCATAACTATAACATGGTGGTAAGGCCAGCTTGTAAGCCACTGTCCCCCCTTTCTAATACTGTGTGACCACAATATCTATGTTTCATTCAATTTCCAGCATAAAGGGTGCTCTTTTTGGGTTTAATACGAAAATACACATGCTCCCCCACTTTATATTCTCTGTTCACTCTTTTCTTATCAACATAGTTCTTCTGGCGATCTTGTGTTGTCTTAATGTTTCTTTGTATCTGTTTAACAATTCTTTCCATCTCTTGTAAAACATCTGGTCCCAACATTAGTTTATCCTCTGGCTGACTCCAGCTCAAAGGAGTACGACACTTCCTTCCATATAGTGCCTCAAACGGACTAATTTTGATGGAGGATTGGTAACTATTATTATAGGAAAATTCAGCTAAATGCAAGTAATCTTCCCACTTTGATGGCCTATCCATCACATACATTCTCAGCATGTCTTCTAGAATTTGGTTTGTTCTTTCCGTTTGATCGTCTGTCTGAGGGTGGTAAGCAGTACTAAAATTCAACTTAGTACCCATCCCTCCAAACAGCCCTTTCCAGAAATCTGATGTAAACTTAGCATCTCGATCAGAAACAATCACCTTTGGAACCCCATGGAGTCTTACTACCTCCTTCAAGAACACATTCGCTACTTGAGTTGTTCCAAGGTAGATTTCACTGGTATAAAATGGGAAGCTTTTGTTAAAGTGTCTACTACTACCATTACTGAATCATGCTGGTATTTGGTTTTGGGTAATCCTGTTATAAAATCGATGGAAATTGTGTCCCATTTCCATTCTGCAACCGGAAAAGGGTTTAAAATACCAGCAGGATGCTGATGCTCAACTTTGACTAGTTGACATTCCATACATCTAGTTAAATATTCCTTTATATATCTTTCATTCCCTTGCCAAAATAACTTCTTTTTTCAAATCAAGTAGCATTTTCTGATATCCTGGATGTCCCGCATATGGTTGTTTGTGATATTCATCTAGAATCTCTTTTCTCAAGGTCTCCACATTTGGAACATATAATCTATTTTTATAACAGATCAGCCCCTTTTGGTTTTGAGTGAAATCAGTTTTCTCCTTTTTCTGTAATTTCACCAGGAGTGTTTCATAATTTGGATCTTGGTTTTCTGTCTTTTCCACCAAATCTTCTACATCGATCTGAGCACTACTTCCAATGCTGTTGATATTCTGACAAGCATTTCTGCTCAATGCATCAACAATTTTATTTTCTTTCCCTCTGATATGTTTTATGTCCATATCAAATGCTCTTAGAAAAGACAGCCATCTGGCTTGTCTAGCATTCAAATCAGTTTGGGAAAAGAAATATTTGAGACTAATATGATCAGTCATCAACGTAAATTTCTTTCCAAGGAGATAGTGTCGCCACATTTTCAAAGCATGAATAACGACAGCTAACTCCAAATCATATGCACTATAGTTTTGTTCATGTATTTTCAGTTTCCTAGACTCGTAGACAATAATTGAATTTTCCTGCAAAAGAACGCCTCCCAACCCCTCTCTACATGCATCTCTACATACAACAAATTCTTTATCAGGATTTGCAATCTTCAAGATAGGGGTGGTAGTAAGTTATAGTTTTAATTGGTCAAAACTGTTTTGACATTTTTCGGTCCACTCAAATTTGACACCCTTCCTTTGCAATGATGTTATGGGGTGTGCTATGGCAGAAAACCTCTCCACAAATCTACGATAATAACCTGCAATCCCCATGAAAGATCTCACTGCTGAAACATCAGTTGGTACAGGCCATTCTTTTATATCCTTTATCTTTTCAGGGTCAACAGCAAGGCCTTGTTTAGAAATAATATGCCCCAAGTATTGAATCTTATCTTTATAAAATTCACATTTGCTGAACTTGGCATATAGCTGGTTCTCCTTCAGAGTTTGCAATACTATCCTCAAGTGTTCTTTATGTTCCTCCTCACTTTTTGAGTAGACTAAGATATCATCTATGAACACAAGGACAAATTTATCCAAGTACTTATTTAGCACACTGTTCATCAGGCACATGAATGTGGCAGGGGCATTTGTCAAACCAAAAGGTAGGACTACAAACTCGTAGTGACCATACCAGGTTCGAAAGGCTATTTTGCTGATGTATTCTTCTTTGATTCTTAGCTAGTGATAACCAGTCCTTAAGTCAATCTTCGAAAATACTGAAGCTCCTCTCACTTGATAAAAAAAATCATCAATTCTGGGCAAGGGATATCTGTTTTCAATAGTCAACTTATTCAGTTGATGGTAATCAATGCACATCCTAAAATTTCCATCTTTATTTTTCACGAATAGCACTGGTGCTCCCCAAGGAGACACACTCGATCTGATATAACCTTTATCTAACAGTTTTTGCAATTTCATTTTCAGTTCCATCAGTTCAGGGGACTCATTTGATAAGGGGCTCGGGAAACAGGTACTGCTTCCGGCACCAGATCGATTGAAAATTCAATCTCTCTTTTGGGGGGAAGATGAGGGATCTCATCTGGAAAGACTTCCTTAAACTCTTTTACCACTGGCACAACATCCAGCAATCTCTCTTCGGGTTTTTGTTCTATTTCTTCCACATGTACTGCATAAACTTGGTATCCTTTCCTAGCTGTTCGTTTTAATTGCAGTGATGATATTTGTCTTACAAAGAAAGGTTTTGGTTTGCCTTTAAGAATAAAAGGTTTCCCTTCCTCATCTACACAATGCAGAGTCTTATCCTAGCAGTACATTAAGGCTTTCTTCTTTTCCAGCCAGTCCATTCCTATCAGCAGGTCATATGAACCTAAGGGCAGAATGTTCAAATTTACTTCTGTGTGAAAATCATTTAATTTTATTGTTGTCCGGGGCAATTTATGTGTTACCTTCCTCGTGGTTCTAGTGGCCAGCTGAACCAACCATAACTGTTGAAATTTTTCAAGTTTCATATTACATTTTTCTACAATTTTAGGATTAATGTAATTCAAGGAAGCACCCGGATCAATCAAAACAGTAACAGATAGATCAGAAATCTTACCCTCCATTTCCACCATGGTAGCTTAATGTTCTGCTTGTCGATTTTCCAAATCTGCACTGATAGTTGGTATATTTCTGGCTATGTCATTTACTGTTGTAGATTCTCGATCTCTCATAATCATCTGAATGTTTTGATGAGGACAGTCCCTCAAAAGATGGGGTTCTCCACAGCCCCAACATTTCAGGGGTTCTCTCATTTTCACTGTGCCCCTCTTTCTTATTGTCTCCATCTATTTGTTTTGAGGCCACTTGGGACTGAGCAGTTTGACTTTATTTGGGTTTATTAAACTTTTTCCGCTGATGATCTCTGCCAAGATTCTTCAAATAGGCTGGTTTCGGTTTCTTCCCTATGAATTCAGTCTTATTCACCCAGCTTTTTCCATGTTCAATTTTTCTTTTGAACTGTTGGTAGCACAATATAGCTTTTCTAATAGCTTCGTCCATTGTTTTTCGGTTATCAAACTCGATCTTCTCTTTGTATACAGTAGGCAAACAATTCATAAAACTTTGTACCTTTGCCTTTTCTTCCCTTATGTAGGGTACATATCTCAACAGATTTGTAAACTTAGTAACAAACTCATCAATATTGAGTTGTCCCAGTCTAAGTTCATGGAATTCCTTGGCTTTATCATCATAGTAATGTTCATTTAGATATCGGTTTTTGAACTTAACCTGGAAATCTTCCCAGGTAACTGTCTTTTCATCAATGGCATGCACCATTTTTGTCTCCTCCCACCACAAGGTAGCCTTACCTTGTAGCTGGTAGACAGCTAATTTGGCCTTCAGATTTTTTTCATATTCATAGACCTGGAAGTACTTAATCATGTTCAACAACTAGGCTTCAACATCTTCCTCCTTTTCTCCATCATAGGAGGGAGGTTTGATTTTTCTGAATTCCCCCTGTAATTCCTTTTTCTGCTTGTATTTATGCCTAACAACATCATCATCCTCAGACTCATCAGTCTTCCTCTTTCTGAAAACTTCGCCTTCTTGGCTGTTCTGTGAAGTTAGCTCTCTGATGAGCTTTTCCTGCTCCTTACTGGCTAATGACAACCTGTCATTCTGGCTTCTCATCTCAGCCATTTCTCGTTGCAATCTGTGCAACATAGCCATCACTGGAGCGTTGCGATCTGGTGTACTATACTCATCACACAGATCCACATAAATTTCTTCACCTTCTGCCATTTGAGCACCACTGTACACTACACCACACAAATCAGTAAAAATAAAAATATAATAATTATTTTTTTCACAGAAATCAATTTATACAGTGAACACACAGCAATAGTGAGCACAATTTCACCAGCCAAGTTTTATAACTTGGGCTCTGATACCATTGTCACACCTCCCAATTTCCTTCCCATTTTTTTTTAATTTTTTTTTCCAACCCTTCGAGTTTACACCTAGCAAGGTGTGATAATATTAATTTGCAGACTTACAAGGTATTATCTACTTCAGAGTGTCCCCCCCATTCCAATTTATTTCTATGTATCAATTATCTCCAACCACCGAAGAATTTTATAGATTTGTAACCTAATTAAAAATAAATTGATTTGTAACAAAGGTAACTATATTTAACATACCCCATCATGATTTGATTTATCAATAACCATTTCATGTTCTACCTTTGTATGTATAAATTCCACCTTGGTACCTCTAATATATTGACATGGTTGCTGATCATAGGTGAAATAAATTCGTTTTCACATATTTCATACACGGGTATATGTCAAAAGAGTTTTATGGAAACACTGCGCTTTCCCATGTATCTCACTCCATTCGTTGGGGATATATCTAACCCTTAGTGATTTGAAATTTTTCTATGTTTATGCCTATGCATACATATTACTCTTGCATATTTATTTGTTCCTCGTCCTTGTTAATATCACGATTGGATATAATCTGTGGTAGTTTCCACATAATGCAATGTTGTGAATTGGATCGACATACTTGTGAATTGAGACGGGACTTAATATTCCACGCAACCTCATATATGATTTGTAATCTCGTCTCACAAGTTGTTGTAATGGGTTCTTTGTTCATTCGTGGCCACGAGAGCTGGCTCCACGTGGTTCTGGATTCATTTCGTCAGCCTACTGGGTTGCCAAGGTGACTTCTATGGCACGGCCAGGACGTTATGACATTTAATTTCGTTGGTTGTCATATTAAATGTTTGGCGTATGGTGTACATGGCACATTAAACCCTTTGATCCGTGGCTTATCCCTTGGGATCATGCCATGTGGACGACTCTGATTTCATCCTGTGCGTTAGGGTTTTGTGGATCGTTTCATGAGATATGGATATAAATTCACCAGGTAAATTTGTTCGTCGATTTCTTTTCCTTTCCTGCGTGTTGGTTTGCCACCTGACAGAGAAAATCAAGGCCATAGGAAGCTGAACGAACCTCAGTCCTATCTCGGGCAGATTTCTGAGCTAAACTTTACGAGTCAGGTATGTCTTTGTCGTAGTTCTAAAATTTTACACGCTATTGAAATTATTTACCATGGCTTCCCTTCCTGGAGTGGAGCTACGCGGCTTGCTTCGAGCCAGCGCTGAGGTTTTTGGGTTTAACTGGCCTACTTGTCATTGTTTAGTTGCCGAGGTAGTTGCATCTATCAATTTATCAAGATTTTGTTGCGTTCTGACAATAGGTTCTATTGTCTCTGCAGAGAATTCGTCATTTCCCTTCCAAGTGATTCGGTTGTGTAGGTTAACTTCATAATGTTGATGTCTCCTTGCACGTATGCACAGGAGCTAGACAGGATCGATGGCTCGTGGGTTTTCTCGGAGCAGCTTACCCTCTTCCTTACGCTCGTCGAGGGTTTCTCTCAGGTTATTTACAAGGCTCTAGAGGGATGCCACCTTCTCAACATTCTGGTTCGTATTTATTTCCGACTTGTCGACCTGTGTATGGCTCCTTTCTTATTCTTTGTCTACCAGAGTTATCGTTTCATGGTTCAATTTGGAACTCCAACCTCCAGTTTTGTATTTTGTATTTATTTGTGACCAATTCCTACTTATGTATAACAGGTCATGAATGGATTAGATATCTCTCGCACCAGGTAACTATTCCCCTCTTAGTTATAATTTTATCATTCACGGTGATTCTCTCTCTTCACATTCGGCATCGTATTGATTTTGGTGTTTCTGTTGCTTACAGGTAACTACAACTTGCATTTTACTCTCTCGCCTGAGCAATGAGAGTCGTGGCTCAATTCGACATTGACATGGTTTCCTCTTGCCACTTGCAGGTCGGTAATTGCCAAGCACGATTAGAGGAACTTCGTTCTTCTCTCATTCTTCAGTAGTTTTCTTGGCAGTTTAAAATTTGTATTGATACAGTTGTAAAAATTTAACAATTTTTAATTGTTAAGTCTCACCCCGAAGGTTCCTTTAACTCCATATACAGGACACTATGGAACTTTCCATACCCCACAGTGGTTGGTATTCATTTGGATTTTGTTTATATATATATACATATAACGGTTGTACCTTACTTTCTATAATATCCAGTGTGATGTAGTGGAGTTCTATGGGAAATTTATTTCTTTGAGCTTTCAGGCCATACAGTCGTTAGGCTATATACATAAACGTGGTCGTATTTTAGCGAATAATGTATTGTTCGTCTCTTTTTTGTACCTCAGTAGCCTGAATTATTATAACTTCACACTTTATTATGGTGTTCAAGCAATTATTCCGTAGATATTATTATCGTAGTAGTGAGATGTTTTGTTTAGAGCATTCATATGTGGTTCTCATACTACACCAGTTTGAAATTTTGATATTAATAGTATCTAATTTTCTTCAGTAATTTTTGAAAGTAGTACAACAGATTTCCAGCTCTATTCTATATCGTTGTTATGAATTTGTGCAGGATAGTTGTCTAAATTCTATACAAGTGATGTATGAATTTGTATCTCTATTTTCATGTCTAGAGACTTTCGTATTTATAATCTGCCATTTTTCGCCCTTGCTTTGGGTTGACATGATAGACTCGCACACATATAATTAAATATGCTCTGATGTGGTAAATCTGTAGGTGGATTAACTACTTAAAGTTCTTTTCTCCATTAGTCCTATCCTCCACGGTAGCAATGGTTCCATCAAATATATCGAATAGCAGTTTTATTCCTAATTAGTACTAGTTTCCTTCTAATATAAAAGAAATTTATTATATGCAGCATTAACTTGCTACTGGCTTCTGGGTTCTTATGATTGATATGCTGACCCCAAAGTTAGTCCCTATATACTCTTTTCTTTCTCATTTAGTACTTCAGCGGTTGAATTTATTGTAAATCTCTGTTCTTAGTTCTGAACTAAATAATTACTTCTGCACTCTATATAGTCATTTTCTCACTGTTTCATTTCTTCCAGAAACAGATTAAAGTTACATTTTAATGAACTATGAATTACTAAAATTCTCCATCATTTAACTTAGGCATTAATTTAGAAAATTTGGAGAATTTCTCCTCAATTTAACTAATCATACTCATAGTTTTATACTGATAGATCAGAAATATCTTACAGCTAAATTGTCTGTAAAGAAATATGTATCCTCAGATTTAAACCAAACTCGGTTCAGAGTTTATGTTGGATTCTACTTTACAGAATTTCTTGTCTACAACTATACAGAATTATGAAGGTAAATTCCTGATGATTAATTCTATTGAATGTAGCATTAATAATTCTAATATATGAGAAGACAATTATATGTAGCCAATTCATACTACAGGAAGTAAAACACCAGATAAATTTAAATACATACCACTCATGCAATCGACCAACCTCCCAACCTTAGAGTCCTTTTGTCTCCCAGAACTCACCCCCGAGTTGAGATCACCTCCACCACAGACCAACCACTAATCTGCTTAGGAGCAGCTTATTTAAGCTATTGTTCCCCAAAGCCTGTTTCTAATTCTGCGTCCAGAATATCAGGATGCTTTTCTTCCTGTTTGCCTAGGCTTCCCATTTTAGGGATTCTTTAAAGTTGTTTTATGCTTTTCCTCAACTTTTCCAGATTTTTACCTCTTCCCAACTACTTTCCTTATCATTGGGGAAATTTAGATTCTTCCTCAAAAATCTAAATTAGAAATAATTTCTTCCAAGGATTTTTGAAATATTTTGGGGAAATAGTTGCCTTATACATCCTCATGGATTTAGCAAGTGATCTCATAAATCTCATTTTGGTCAATCTGCACAATTCATTTTATTCATTTCCTCAAATTAAATATTTAATTACATTCACAAAATACTTATCCTTTGGGGTCCACTCCCCTTAGGATTAAAGTTCAAATGTCTAGCTTTGAATTTCAAACACATAAATTGGGTGTTGCTGGGATAGAAATAATTTCTTCTTTGAAACTTTAGTCACTCCAGTTATCTTATATGGATCTGAGGTTTGGGGTTGCAGCATCTCTAGAGAATCCTGGGGAAATATTGAGCAAATCTGGAAGTGTTTTATAACGTATAACCTTGAAATTAAAAACAATACACCCTATCTTATTCTCCTTATAGAAGTGGGTCTTTCCCCTATCGAGAGCCTAGCTATGACTAGGTGTCTATTGTACAAGCACAACCTCAATAGTATAGGAGACCATAGACTTCCTAAGCTAGCTTAATTCCAGCCAAAATCACCTAAGGCTTAAATGAGGTTGGTATAAAGACACCAGGGCCTGGTTAAACCATTGCGAGATCGATGAGAATGTTGCATTGCAAAACATCAATAACATTAAAAAAATTGTTACTTCAAAGTTCAAAGAAAAAATGTTGTGCAAGAAAGATCTAGCAACTAAAAGAAAATTAAGGTATTATAAGGAGGTCATCAACCACACCTTAGAAGATCAAAAGTATCTCTCTATTTTATGATGGGACCTGGCCCTCAAATCCAAAACTGCACTCATAGTATGTAAAAGAATCTTACATAGGTCTCGAAAATTAATATAATATGTTGGTTTCAATCATACTTTAATTCGTTACAATGTGGATGAGATTGAATTAATATATATATATATATATATATGTTAAACTATTCAATGTGGATTAGATATGAACTATTGTTTTTGAGTTTTTCGTCGTCCGTAGGATATGGTAGTTGCATGTTTGATTTGAAATTTATTACAATTTGATTAACCCGTCGTGTTGATTGTTTGGACTGACATCTGTCAGCACTCCTCAATATTTTCCCTTCTCGTGTGGTAACAAACCCTATCCTTGTCGACTTTCATTAATTTTTCGCTCCACTTGCTCCTATGTGAGGGTTTTGCTCTACACGTCACTGTGAGGGTTTCGTTCTGCTTTCGCTCCACCGAACTAGTCTTCTGTTCAGATTTTTCATTTTGTAACTGTGGCAACTTATGGCTAACTTTCTCAATAGTATTTGGTAAACTCTCGCAACTGATAAACCTCTATTTACTGTACTTACTTGTCTCCATCGTTCAATGTTGGTCTGGCACTGGTGTTGTGCTTTGCCTCTATGGTAATGTTGTTTGAGACTAATTTGTCATAGTTCAACTCGGCCCCCGAAAGGTAAGTTATCCTTCTTTGATTCAATTCTCTTTGCATTTTTACTCGGCTCTAACACTCTGGCTCCTTGTGAGTAGGCTCTGGCGGGTTTCGACCAAAACTTTCGCTCCAGCTATGTTCCTTCACCGTGGTAACAAATTTTTAAACATTTCTCGTCTTTCCTTACTTGAAAATCAACACGGTATATGTAATTGGTTCGACACTTATGATCTTTGTTTATTTTGCAGGTGATTCAAGTTCCAATCGCTCCAAAGTCTCTGGCCCAAATGATCTTCGACCCCCAGTCTTAAATGGGTAGGGCCACTTCCTTATGATTATCTCTGAGTTTGTAATCCGTCCTATGATAGAATAGGGCTTGGTCCCTCGTGCTCCTATTATAGTCCCTTAGAATTTGTTCAATCTATCATAGTCCTCTTTATATAAAGGCTAGGGTTTATGAAGCTTTCTCGGTCATTCTGTGTACTCGTCGATGGACTTGTTTTTTTGTAGAATTGCTGTAGGTTTTGGGTTTCGAAACCCCAACCCTGTAACTTGTTCTATCGCATCGGAATATTATTTAATAGTCATTTTATATTCCCATGGGACTTTTTCAACAAAAACTCTTGTAATTGTAAAACAATTAGAAAAATCGGCTTATGAGATTTTGTTTATCTAGAAGAAAAACAAAATGTTTATTATACTTGGGAATGAATGTATACTTGATGGAATTTGACTGCTTGTGGAAATCTTTCGTTTGTATGAAATTCTCCGAGTTTTGTATGTTCAATTTTTTGGTTACTGTTTATATGTTGTATTGTAAGATCTCCAGTCTGCGAATTTGTTCGCTCGCTTCCAACGTCTGTGCTTTATTTCTTCTTATTCTTGTTATAGTATTGAAAATAAATGCTTATTGTTATATGAAATAAAACATAATTAGATAGTAAAGTATTTTGCAATAGTAATTGGTTGCAATATCCTTCTATGACTCAGATGGCTCCTAAAACAAAACTATGTTCCTCTTTTGTTATTTTTCTCTCTCTGATGGATAAAAATCAAACCTTACAGAATGTGTCTTCTTTTCTTATGTACCATTGTAGGCAATAGTTTTTTCTAGTTGAAACTATCAACCGTTCAATTACAATTACATTCTTAACTGTGTTCTTTTAATGTAAGAACGAATTTCCAAACTAAAAGAAAAAGAGAACTTTTAACTAAGCCTACACAACTTAATTAACTTCCTTAATCCTAATGACCATTTCCTAGGATAAAATTAAAAATCACAGGTTCAATGACCTGTCAGAAATCAAATGTAGCAGTGAGACAAAAAACCTGTCCTTTTTGTCTACCCTGAGTTGGATGCTCATGCATCATTTTAACTAGAAGAAAATTAATATAGCCAAGATTAGAACGAACTCTCATGAGCACCATAGTGAAACAGGTCGTTGGAGAGTTCCTAAAATACCATGGATGGAAAGGATTTTCCATCTCTGTTAGAATATGATCATCGAGGATGAAAATCACTTCCTCTTACAGTGCCCTGTTTACAACCACATTAGAGCTCAATTTCATAATCTTTGTTGCAATACTGACCTTCCTAGCCTTTTAAGATGTCAAAATTATAGTGAGCTCGGGAGGCTTTTCTCCAAGCTTTTTAAGCATAGGAGTAAAATCTTAAAACAAATTAAATAACTCTCTTCTTTAAGTCCGATAGACCAAAGATTAGTCTCAATCAACGTTAACCATCATCATCGTCAATGAATGTATAATGAATTTCCACATAAAGATTGTTGCGTAGAGATGGTGCTCAATGATCGAAGACCATGACCTTCATTTGTGACTACAAGTTTATCATTGTGGTGGTAAGAAACATTGATATGATAAAAAGTTATATTAAGTATTGAAGACTTCGTTTTTTCTTGTCAATTTGCACAGTTTTTTTAATCTATTGTCGTGATAACGAAAATTTTTCAGACACGTGTTTTATGTTTTATTTTTTGAGTTTTTTAAATGATCATACCGTTACAGATTAAATAATTGAAATTCATATTCAGTTGAGGGAAAAATATCACGAAAAATCTTCATATACATGTTTATCTTTTATTTTTTGAGTTTTTTTTTAAATGATCATACCGTTACACATCAAATAATTGAGATTCATATTCAGTTGAAGAAATACAAACTATTTAAAAAATGTTGCATCAAGAAGGTTGATTTTTCATTCCACTTATTGAGTTACTCCCGTAAACAAAAAATGTTAGTACTTCCCGAACAAGGTACACTCTTTTAAGAAGCCCGAATACAAGAAACAAAGGAAAGAAGGAAGGACTCCGAACATTATCATTCACTCTTTTAATGTAAACATACATTCACATTGGTGTTCGGGACAACGAGTTTCAACATTATAGTTTCAAGAAATATGTCATTTAACTGTTAAATGAAATGCTTTTTATTGTGCTAGGATTACTCCATCCTCTTTTTGGGAATATGTAGAAAGGCTAAAACTTTAATTACCCAAATTAGCTTGTCTCATGGATACCATCCTACTTCCTAGAAAGATAAAACACAAATGAACCACTGATAATATAGAATATGATGATGTCATTGCGAATAAAATGAATACGAGTAATAATAAACAAAATTGTAATACAATCGGGCACAAAAATGGAGCCTATCGATCGGTTGGATGAAAAAGGATCATCATTGAGGCTAGAGATAGCCCATTAGATCCACTTTGCCTGAATGAGCTTTTGATAAAATGATAAGAATCAATGGACCAAATAAGTATGCAACGAACATTAGAATGTAAGCAATTCCCTAATAGTTTGCCATACCAACCCCAGTTCAACATTAATCAATCACAACAGGTGCGTATGAGATTTGTAGGAAGAAAACAATAACTAATATTAATCAGAAGTAACAGCCCTAATTTTAAATAAGTCGACCATGAAATCCATGGTATAAAAATATGAAATCTACTCATGCTCAGTAGATTGAGCGCCAAGTTGATGCAGCAGCTGCCAAAGTTTGCATTCACTATAACCTTATATGATGCATCCGTGAAATGCAGGAAGCCGCTACTGCTATCCGCCCAAAGATGACAAAGAAGTTTGTAGCAGAGTTTCCCATTGGAAAATACAATGACCATTAGGGGTTTGGTAACGGAATTCCAACGCCCACATCTTCACCATTACATTATTTTCATTTATTTCAGCTATTGGCTCTCATTTACTGGGAGAAATCAGATGTGTTTAACGATTGAGAAATGCAACATAATTTACTTCACATTTTACACACCATGATATATTCTACAAATTACATTAAATGTGATGCGATGAAAATGCAGAAAATGCATACCGGTAATAATTTCTTTTCAATCGCTTTTTTTAATGGCCCATCCTGCAGTTCCAAAAATAGTTGCATAAATACAGAAATTCATAACCAACATAATCCTTAAGTAGGCTTGGTTTATTTTTCTTCACCACTAATTAATTAACAAACATGGATTTATTTTAAGCAAGAATTAACCTAAGTTAAGGGATGAAATATTTTTATATGTAAACTTGTTTTTAGAGAAAAAAAAAATAATGTGTGATTTTTCATAGTTTAAATTGTATTTTTGAAAGGTATATTGATTAGATAACTTAAATTTGCGAGTCCAAAAAATATTTGCTAAATTTATATTAAAAAAACTTATACTTCGAAAAAATTGAATTTTTTTTTACCATAAAACTTATTTTTTTCAATAACATTATATGATATATACAGAATTTTTTAAACAATATATAAAATGTTTTACATAACATGTATATTAAGTCATTTTATTTACAACACATTAATACCGTTTTTAATGTAACATGAAAACATCTAACCTAAAAACAATTAATGATAAACTTTTATATATATATGTATGTGTGTGTTTTAAAATAAAATATTTTAATGCTAATAAATATCTAATGTGAGTTATAAATAAAATATAATGTATACTTAAAAATATATTAATAACAAAAAAATCATTATATATTAGTTATAGCCTATATTACAAAAAAACAAATGTCAACTCAAAATTGAACATAAGTATACTTACAACATTTTAGAATAGTTAATTTATTTTTCCTATTAAATATCCACATCATCCAACTCAGGTTGAAAGTAAGATTATTATCTAATTTTCCGTTTAATAAAACTTGGAATTTCTTAGATGAATATTATCAATATGACAAAATAATGACATTGTCTATCAAAGCCATAAATTTAAAAAATAAAAATGTTAAAGCATTCCATTTTTTTAATCCTGAAAATACAGTCAGGACCATTCAAAACCCATGAAAAAGGTCAAATTTAACCACTGTAACGAATTTTTTTAAAATTTCTAGCTAATTTGAATATTCTTTAGACTAAGCTCAAAATAGAGCGTTTAATATACATCGGAACCGATATTGATGGTATGAGGGAAACTGACACATTATTTGTTTGTGCCTGTGTGTAATGAACCCGAGAATACCCAGCGACCAAACCATTAAAGGCGTACTACATCAGGACAGCAATTGCAAGATGTTGATGGGTTCTAAGTGGCTCGCCAATAAGTTGCAACACGCCCGTCTTTTTGTGCGCGACATGTCAAATTTCATGTATTTTAAAAGCAAAGCGCGTGACAGAAGGTCACCTGTGGGGCATCTCTGAGTTGCCCCGACAGTTTGATGAGCTGTCGGTTATCCACGAAGCACACGCGGACCTCCCACGTCTCCCCACTCTCCACTTTTAAAACTCGCGCCTAACACCGTGCTCCTCGTCATAGACCAGTTCGGCGAAGGACGGTTTTACGGTCCCCTTCTATCTGCGTTGCTGACAATTCGTTTCAATTCATCATTCTTTCCAAAAAAAATCCCTACATTGATTTGGGAAGAAATCATAATATTTCTAGTATGTCGTCCCCATCTGGAGACTCAGGTAGTCCTAGCTCCGATCCCTGTGTTGACGAATTCCATACCTCTCTGGTATTAGGTATGGGGATCAATTCTGACGTCGAAGCCCATGAAACAGACTTTGTGACTCGGTGGCTTACAACATTCCCCACTTATACCTCCGCCCAGATGGACTGTGATTTGGAAAGAGTAAACTGGGATGACATACTGCGAAGAAATGAAAATCCCCGTTCAAGGAGTTTAGAATTCACTGATAATAGTTCACTAGAAGAGCACGGCGATGAGCAGCTATGCCACATGTCTGAGTCTAGAAGTTTTCCTTGCAGTGCTTCTGAAATAGAGGGAAGAGAGCAAAACTACCCTAATTTAAGATACGTATCCCCGGCTTCTAGTGAAGATGCTTTTGATCAGAATAAATTGATCAATTCTGCGAATTCGCGAGAAGCTACAGAGCCATATCCCAGTTTATCATCTAGAATTCGGAGGCAGAATGTTGCGCTCGAGCTTCCACATGCTCGTTTTGAAAAAGTTACTGTCAACGAAGAGGACGATGCTATTTCGAAGCCACCGAGTTCGGAAGGTCCGGCCCTTATATCCTCCGGGGAAGGGAAAGTGAAAGAGCATGGAAAATTAAACATAAAGAGAAAAGCTGACCAAGGTCTTGAATACCCTTTGGCTCCTCCCTGCAAGCGAGTTTCCCACGTAAGTATGGTATTGGATGACATTTTCGGTCGATTAAAATTTGCATGGTTCGATTTCGAGTAGAATGTCTTTTGTGAGTATGCGGAGAAAGAAAAAGAGAAGTTGATTTGCGATGTTAAAAAATGTTTAATTTTAAATGTGGTTAAAACAAGGATACATCTTTAATTTTAGATTTGTGATCAATTCAGTAGTTTAGGTAAACAAATCAAATATTTGTTATAAATTCATTAGTTTGGGGAAACAATTCAATTCAGTAGCTTAGGTAAACAATTCGAATATATATTATAAATTCATTAGTTTGGGTAAACAATTCAAGTATTGGAGAGACTTGAGTACTTTTGTTTATAAGAAAATCTAAACCATACACAAATCTCATTTTTTATGTCTAATTGTTGGTAAAATAAATCTCATTTTTTTTAAACAATTCAAATATTAGTTATAAATTCATTAGTTTGGGTAAACAATTCAAGTATGGGAGAGACTTGATTACTTTTGTTTATAAGAAAATCTAAACAATACATAAATCTTATTTTTTACTTCTATTGTTGGTAAAACAAATGTTTTCGATCTTTCTGTTCCGCAACTATGTCGGCAAGTAATCACAGGTAATGCTGACATCGTTATATCTATTTTATATACAAAATAACATTGAAGTTATGAAAATAATGTTCGTTTAATTATTCTATATTTTATAGCATTTGGTGAAACAATTTTTTATCAACACATTTTTGTGATATTTTTGTTTTTATTTTTTTTTAATGTTCTTTTGCTATTCTGAAAAAAAAAAAACCTAAAGCACTGGAATTATATAAAATGCATAATAGAGATTATGTGTTATTTATAACTTTTCATAATTTATATTTGTGATCCTAATGAAATTTAACTAAAATCTTGAAAAAAAACTCAAAACCCTAAAAAAAAACTTTAGTCTAGCAATACAACACACGTTAGTCTACGAATATAACAATAGATGGTTATGTTTCTGAGTAATTACTAGTAATATGGAATAGATATTCAAATATTTTATATGTTTCCCACCACAGAGAGGTTCGGCTTACAGTCAATTGGAGAACGATGACAGAGATATGAAGTCCAATATCAAAACGCCGAACTCGAACAAGACGAATGATTGCCAAACAAATGAATCTGAAGAAGGTCATCCACCAATTAATAATAGAAAAGGAAGTCATCGGTCGCAGAAAGGCCCTGCCACTGATCCGCAGAGTGTGTATGCAAGGGTATGCTATCATTATTCTAACATGTCGTGAATACAAACATGTCCCAAAAAGTATATTATTCTGATGGGTTTGTTAACTATACAGAATCGAAGAGAAAGGATTAATGAACGGCTGAAAGTATTGCAAAAGCTAGTACCCAATGGAGCAAAGGTAAGTTCACATGTTGAACATATATAGTTCCATCCCGGAGTAAGAATCATGAAATTGTTCCAATGCTTTAGTCATGAAATCTATCTTGCCATTTTTGTTAATTTTTGTGCTTATAATCCGAACGATTTTTGCTCAGGTTGACATAAGTACGATGCTGGAAGAAGCAATAAGCTACGTCAAATTCCTACAACTTCAAGTCAAGGTGCGTTTCCTTCCTTGATTGCCTCTTAAACATCACCTGTTTTTACTATTGGATTCGACATGATTGAAAAAATGTTGTCTGCAGTTCCTGAGCTCAGACAAATACTGGATGTACACACCTATTGCTTACAACGGCATCGACCTAGCATTCAATATACAAAACAGTGCATAAATCCATTTCAAGCTGAACTATTAATACAGATTCAGAAAGGATTTAGAAGTACTCGGGAAAAGATTGATCCGGCTGATAAAATATTTTGCTAATTCACTCTTTGATTCTATTCATTCATTTCACATGAGAATTATTGTCTCCAGAAATTTCATTGAGTAATTACTAATTTATTCTTTGAGTATCCTATCTAATTTTGTTGAGCCATTTCTCTATACTTTCTTCAGTGATATTCACTCACTATATATGAGCATTCACAGTTTGTATTGGTTTCGACCTTTGACTGCGCCTTACTTTGTAAGAATAGAATTCAGTGCCACTGTGTCTGAGTTATATATGATATTAGACTTTGATCAGCCCACAATATTAAATAGAGGGGACTTCGGTTGCTTGGAAAGAATTGACTCAACCACCCTTTCAAAAGGGGAGTAGTGGTTCAAACTTTAAATTAAATCCAACCGTTTGATTCATGTTACATTAAAAGAAGAAAAATGAAGCACGTTGAGCTCAAGTGAATGCTCACTATATAAAGAATAATGTTTTAAGAAAATATATCAAATATTGCAATGTGTTTGAAGCATAATTTATGAAACTATTCCGTATCATATTACAATGATAGAGTGTAACTCTTTTAGGTTTTGGCTCTTTTCGTTTTATGTTTAAAGAAAATATATCAGATATCGTAACGTGTTTTGAAGCATAATTTATGGAACTGTGCCGTATCATATTTTAATGACACAGTGTAAACTCTTGTAGGCTTTTGGCTCAACCGTTAGATAGGGAAGAAAATGTTCATTACGGACTGGGCACGGTATCGAGATGCTAAATGTCAGGAAAGATCAGCCTGTTAATTTTAGAGTAACCTGTATTGACTGAGTCACAGCCCTTCCTCTCATCAAAGCCTGAATTTCATTCCTGTTTTATGGGTGATGATATACTGAAACGTGATTTTAGTGTTAGCTAGTTTATTTTTTTACGTTTTAATAAATATGGATATTTGCTTAACATTCTACCTTATATATTTTACACTTTTAGTGAAAAAAATATAAATTAAAGAGGTAATTAAAAAATAACTAAATGTAAATACTTACTTTCATCACTTTTACCTGTTACATAAATCAACCAGGATTAGAATAGCTCAGGGGCTAGTCGCTGCCTGAAAGGACATAGACAACGTTTTCTTTTGTTACTAAAGAATTATATTTAGATTTTATTATCTACTTTTTTATGTATTTGTGTTATGCTTAAATTCATAATTTAAACAAGTCAGATATGTAATATTATTTTCAAGGTGCAGGGATTTGTTTAGCAAGGCATGCATAAAACATTCCACAATAAAAATGGATGAGCTGCTTTGATTGTTAAACGTATGTTGTACAAAAAGAGTTTAATCTAAACGGTGGAAAAATCATTCTAGCTCCAATTATATTTGGGCCAAATTTTTCAGAGTGTAACATTTAGGAAGTTATAATTGACAAATTTTGATAATCTCCTTATTCATAATTATTTTATTCGTGCATTGGTATGGGAAAAGATGCAGCCTCTTGAAGAGACTTTGGAAAGACTTTGGAAAACACCAAGAAATTTCTTGATGAACTAGTGAGAAATTCCTTTACGCAACAATACCTTCATAGAACAAAATGACGGTCAAAGGAGAAGACCATTCTCAAAAAGGGTCCATGTCATTCCGCGGTAGAAGTCCTATGGAAAATGAAGGAAGGACGAGGAACAGGGGCTAAGCTCTTCGTACTTGGATATGAATTGCAATGGACAAAGTAAGTCATAGACTTTCAGAAGTTGGAGGAATTAAACACATATCTCTCCGAGGTGGAGCAACTGGAATGGGAGAAAGTCGCAGTTGCTTCTTTTGTTAGTATGGTCATAACTCTAACATCGCGAGTACTTCCCTACAATAATGATCTCATGACATATATACTACAGTTGATAGTAGAATGGCTTGAGGTGTTGAATAACATCGTGTTTCATACCTTTCAGAAGTGGTGCAGAATTTTAAAGCTCATGGCAGTGTTAAGCTTTGGCATCTTTATGTTGAATTTGGAATGAAATGACTTAATATTTCATTTACTAGAAGTATTTTATACCAGCATTACATCATCTCATCCATACTGTGTCAAAATAACCATGGAAAATATTGTCTCTGTATTCTTAGAAAGAGATGCCGAAATCTACAAGATACCAAGATCCAAATTGTTGACCACTTGGAGGAAGGAACCACAAGGATCATGAGTTGTGTATGATCTAGTCGAGAAGTTGTTCAGGAGAAACATAAAATTGCTCAGAAGTGTGCTCGATAAGGAGGAGTTGAGAAGGATTGATGAAGGAAGAAAGAAAAAGATCTTCAACAAGTATGAACTAAGGAGGAGAGGACTATGCTTTATTTGCAAGGGACCTTGGGCCCTTAACCATTCATGTCCAGGTGATAAGGAGGAAATAAGGACATTCACATCATGGGGATTCATCCATACTTGGGTTCACTGGTTTTCAAAAGAGAACCTATAAAGGATCCAAGCAGTCAAGTATAAATGGTGAGCAGCAACAACATGTTGTTCATAGAAACTTGCACGACAAGTCGATGATAATTAGTGAGCTTGACAAACAACATGGGGAAATGAATGAGCTAATTCTTCTTGATGATGTGGTAGTTGAGTCTACAGGTATCGAAGATAACATCCATAAAGAGTATGGGAAATGAGGTGTAGATAACTCTCCACTAGTACATCCATGTTTGACAACCACAGAGGGTGGGAAACTTATCCCCACATGTGGAGAAGGCCAAGAAGAAGACATTCAAGGAAACCCAAATGAGGAGTGAGTAGTAATAAACCAACATGATGAGAATCATCATGTGGGGTAGCATGACAAATATAGTATGTAGGATGAGCCATTTCTGGAGGGTCAGTTAAAGGTTCAAGTTGAAGTTGTGGTCATGGGGCATCGAGCTTAGACATATACAAAGACATTCAACAGGGCACTAGGATTGCCATAAGAGGACCATTGGGAAAGGATCATGCATTTCAAGACAGATCTTATGAGGTTGAAGCAACGAGTGTGGACAATCTAAGAAACTCTTATACAAGACAATAGAAAAATTGAGGAGCTCATAGGGCTATGTCTTATCAATGACCAAGCTATCTAGTGTTGAGGAACGTCTCCAATCCCTCACAAGGAAGCTAAAGAAGTATAGTTTCCAATCCCTCACAAGGAAGCCGAAGAAGTATAGTTGCGAGTTCCAGAGAAACCCTGTACAAGAGTACATAGATAAGGCTTGCAACACTACCAGACCACCTTTTTACATTCGGAAGAGCATGGCATAGTTCTCCAAATTAATCATGTTCGGTGACCGAGTGGAGCAACATGGGTTAGCCATCAAGAAATATCAACATAGTATATTTGTAGGTATTCATCCTTCCCAAGGTATGGATTGGTGAGAGATTAGTAGTTGATATTCTATTGATGAATACTCACAACCAAGGTAATATTGTAGCTTGGGCCCTTTCGCATGGGTAGTGGTGGAGGTTTAAGATGGTACCATAACCCACACGTCCCAAGACTTAGGTGGCATTGGGATCAAGGAGAATCCATTGGGGTAAGGATTGGTCAGAGGATTGTTTGGGATCAAGATGAATTTATCAAGGGAAGGATTGGTCATAGGATTGTTTGTGATCTAGGAATTAAAGGATCCACTTAAGACAATTTAGCATGGAGATATTGAATATCACACTCTGTTGTTGTTGATAGTAGTGAATTGCTTGTGGGAAGTAAATATTTGGGGGTGAGGATTTGTAATATTCCCTTTCTTGATGTGGTCACCTTTAATTAAATAAGGCATGTGGAGAGTCCACGAAGCCTATAAAAGGGGATAGAAGCTAGGCATTTGGAATCATTTAAGTTTATCTATATCATTGTGTTTTTCTTGAGAACTTGGTGTGGCCAATTCTAGTTTGATCCTCGGGACGAAAACCCCATGGGTGTTATTTTGTCTGGTGGATTTATCGAGGGTCCACGATTATGCTTCTGTGCATTTGTCTTCTCTTTCATAAGTAGTCGTGCATGCCATTGCAAGGCTTTGCTATTTATTTTATGGGGGTGTAATATTTCCTTAAATAATAAATAAATAAGGATTGCATTTGTTTTAGATATATTGTGTTATGTGTTTGGTTTATGAGTGTTTCAGTTAGAAACACTCGAATATTCTAAATTCATTGACTATTTAACCATTCAATATCTTATCGTTTTAATTAATCAATTCTATTTATTTTATTCGTAATTATAAAATTAAAATAGAATTAAAATGAATACCTATTTATGCCTGAAAAATAGAAATGGATGTGTATATTTAATATTTAAAGTAGAAATGGATAATTCAAAGCTATGTTTAAGCAATTTAAAATCTATGTATTAAAAATTCAAGTTTTCACAATTGAAATGTAACTTTAACTTTTGCATAATTACGAATTTAGAATATCATTCTCATGAATGGATAGCAGAGATAGAATGTGTTTTAAAAACAGGAATGATATCGTTCCCTCCAATGAACAAATGGAGATTCAATTTTTGTA